>JAODAL010018561.1:0-74428 GCA_025379985.1 Phyllomedusa bahiana
TTGAAAAAAAAGGGGCTTAAAAAAGTGAAAATTTTGGCTAAAGGCCCCCTTTTTCGGGGCGGGAAGTTTTTTTTTTTTTTTTTAAAAATTTTTTTTTCTGAGTTTTTTTCCGCTCTCAGTCATATTAGGGGAATGTAAGAATGATTCAACCCTTGATGAGTCTGTCCAAGACCTAGTGGCATCCCGGGGAAACTTTGGGACAGCTCAACTACAGGATGAAACCCTAAAAGGCACCCTTAATAGTGTAATGGCACTTGATGGGGCACCCCAAGAGTCAGGGGCAGAGGAAAGATTTCCTCAGTTTACAGTAAATGGGAACTTACTGTACTGGATGACCAAAATCCGTAAGGAAGTAGTGAAACAACTTCTGGTTCCCAAACCCCGTGTCAGGAGGACACTTGTGGGCAGATAAGACGGTAGAGAGAATTCTAACCCAATTTTACTGGCCGAGGTGCTACCGGGACATTCAGGATTGTCTGTCCTGCCCTGTGTGCCAGGTTACCTCCAGGTCACGAACTTCCCTAGTCGCTCATATCTTTGGTTATTATAAAGGTACCCTTTGACAGAATAGCAATGGATTTGGTTGGACACCTGATGAAGTCAGCTAGTGGTCACCAGTATGTCCTAGTTGTAATGGATTTTGCTACTCGGTACCTCGAGGTAGTGCCCCTGTGGAAGGCCTCTGCTAAAGTTATCGATAGAGAATTATGGCACACAATATCCAGAAAAGGCCTACCTAAGGAGATCCTGACAGAACAAGAGACCCTATTTATGTCAAGGTTAATGAAGGAACTGTGAAATGTGTTGACTATTGCCCATCTGCGCACCTCTGTCGATCACCCATAGACAGATGTGGAGCGTTTTAACCCCTTCCCGACATTGGACGTATGCATACGCCCTAGCGGGAAGTGACTTCCTGCAAATGGACGTATGCATACGTCCTGGCGATTGCGTGGTTTGCGGGCGAACCGCGCACGATCGCGACATGGAACCAGGGGTTTAATTACGCTGACTTCATGCCCCATCACCCCGGGCCCGGGAAGTAAGCTCCGGCCGCGAGTGAAAAACGCTTCATTACCGCAGCCTGTCATGGCTGCGATAATGAAGCTGCAGGCAGGAGGAGTGAGCTCCTGCTGCCTGTGACCCGGCGCAGCAATCAGCCCCAAACGCCGCTCGCTGGCTCTTACCGGACTCCCAGATGCTTTCTGAAAGCATCCGGGAGTCTGGTGACGTCACCATGCCCACAATGCATTGTGGGCATGGTGTCAAATAGTTGCCATGGCGACCTGTGCACAGCAGTAACGCTGTGCACAGGTCTCTATTCAAACAGCAATCTAACGATTACTTTTCCCCCAGTGGGGATTTATGTTACAAATCCCCACGGGGGAAAATAAAAAAAAAAAGAAAAAAAAAAATAAAAAAATAAAAAAAAAAAAAAATTTAAAAAACACGTACACCCCCTTTTCCCTTACAAACCCAATGCCCAAAAAGATAAAAAAATTAAATAAAAAGCCCTTTTTGGGTTCGCCAGGGGTTTAACGACCCCCCCTATAAACGTAGTTAATTAACCCCGTACGGTGAAGCCGTAAAAAAAAAAAAACAGTCCAAAATTGCGATTTTTGTCATCCGAAGACTAAAATGGAATAAAAAAGCGATCAAAAACTCATTAAACCCCAAAGTTGTACCAATTAAACTTCATTCACCCGAAAAAAAAAAAGCCCTTAACGTCTCTTTTAACAAAAAATAAAAAAAGTTTTGGCTCTCAGAAGACAGCAATGCATAAATATTATTTAACACAATAAAAACTTTTTTTTTTAAAAGTGCTTAAATTAAAAAAAATATTAAATAGATATCGCCGTAATCGTATCGACCAGAGAAAAAGCAATTTTCGGGATATGCCCGGTGAGCGCTTTTAAAATAAAAAACATACTGGATTGCGTATTTTCTTACTCGCCTTCCAAAAACGGTTTAAAAAAGACCCAAAAAGTCTTGTCCCCCCCAAAAATAAACCCCAATAAAAACGTCAACCATCCCCAAAAAAAAAACCCCCCTACACAGCTCCATACACAAAAAAAAAAAAATTTTAAATGGCTCCTTTTTTTTGAATAAAATGTTTTATTGTGTAAAAGCATAAAAAAAAATAATATAAAATTTTGGTATCGCTGTAATCGTATGGCCTGTAAATTAAAACTAGCATGTCAGTTATAGCAGGGGACCGCTGTAAAAAAATTAAAAATAAAAAAAAAACCCCTTAAAAAAAAGTGACAACGGCATTGCCCTCCATAATGGTATAATAAAAACGTCAACTATTCAAAAAAAAAAGCCCTAATAGCTCCGTTACAAAACGAAAACTTTTTGGCTGTCAGAACAGGACAACATAAAAACCAAAATTTTTTTTAAAACCCCATTTCTATTGTGTAAAAGTAATAAAAAAAAACTATATAAAAACTATATCATTGCAATTGTACCAACCCCCTATAAAGAATTTTGTCATTTTTAAATGCACGGGAACCTGTAAAATTTAAGCTCAAAAAAACAATGGGAAATTCGTTTTTCCCCCATTTCATGCCCAATGAAAAAAACCCAAAAAATTTTGGGAAAACCCTGTGCACCCAAAAAATGTACATAAACCCCTAATGGGATCTTTTGGGGCCCGTTTTGGACCCAAAATTTGGGGGGGTTTCGGAAGGTTTCCTGTTCGGGGTTCTTTGGGGGTTTTTGAAAAAGCGAATGCGCCCCAAAAGGGCCAAATTTAACACCCCCTTTTTCCTTTGGGTGGGGGGGGGGCTTCCCTTTTTTAAGGGCCCAAAGGCCCCCCAGGTTTACACCCAAAAAAGGGGGGAAAAAAAGGGGGTTTAAAACCCGAATTTGGGGAAGAAATTGCGTAACAAATTTTGGGTGTTTTTTTTACCAGGATGCCTTGTAAAAAATTAAACTTTTTCAGCAAAAAATTGCAGATTTTTGGGGGAAAAATTTTTTTTTTTCATTTTCACGGGATTTAACACTAAAAAAATTTTGTGCCCACCTGGGGGTTTCAAATATACTACTGACCCCTGGATATAATAATAATAATAATCTTTTTTTATATAGCCCCAAAAATTCCGCAGCCTTTTACAAATTAAAGGGGAAAAACATACAGTCTTAACTTTAAAAAAGTTTAAAAAGGGGGACACAAGGGTTGGGGGGCCCTGCTCGGTGAGAGCTTACAATCTATTAGGGTTTTTAGGGTTTGAAAAACGGTAAAAAAGGGTGCCAAGTTTCCCAAGGGTTTCCGGGCCCATTTTTCAAAAAAATGGGGGGTGGTTTACATAAAAAAGGGATGAACCTCCCAACCAGACTGAAACATTATAACAGATAAGTGCCGGGTGAGGGGCCCCTTGGGGTAGGGAGTGAAATGTGCAGTTGGGGGATTTTGGTGGGCCAGACGAGAAAATTGTTTTTTCAGGGCCCTCTTAAAACTGTGGGGGTTTTCCATAAAGAAGCTTTTATTTACGTGGGGACGCCCCGTTAAAAGTGCTGTTTCCTTTTTCTGTGCCCCTGTGTTTCCCCGTCTCCCTTGGACGCTTTCCCGTGCACGCACAGGACCCTTCTTTATGGCATGGTGGCTGGCGAAAAAACTTTTTTTTTGTTGCATATTGTTACCTAAAGGTATTTGCCGTGCCTGCCATTCTCTTAAATTGATACATAGAGTTGCATAAAATAACTTTCCTTTATTTACCTTTAATTGGAACTTTTTAAAACCCAAATTTATAGAATAATTAGCCCTAAAGCTCACCAGCAGGCTTAAAAAAAAGGGGCCAAAAGGGGTTTCAGAAATCCCTTTTGAATCTTTTCCCAAAAACCCCCCAGACTTCTCCTGCAATTTAAAAAGCCTGGAAAAAAATTCAAATGGGGATTGAGATTTGGGTTTGGGCCCCAAAAATAAACCCGCAGAATTTGTCGACCCAGAACTGTTTCCACCCCCGGCCTCCACATTAAAAAATTCCGGACCACCATATTTTCACAAGATTTCGGGGTTTTCAATGGAATCAGTTATTTTTAAAACTGTTAAAACCAAACCTAAAGTCATTAATAATAAATTTTGGAAGGGCAAAAATTGACAAAAAATCACTGGGGAAATAAAGGTCATGAGGGGGAAAACTGCGGGTTTTAACAATTTACGGGGGTTTGAAGATTCTTTACAGGCGCTGAAAGAGAAGATCGCCACATTGGGAATCTTTTATGGAGTCAAAAGGGGAACAAATATAAAGTGTTCTCCATGATTCCCAGCGGGAAACCCGGGTTATATGAGTGGGGCCGTAGAAGATGGGGACTCTGGTCGCCCAAAATCAAAAATGAAAAAATTAGAACCAGAAGAGGGACCCCAAACGAAATTTAACAGAGGGGGTTTTCGGGTTTTGGACCCAATTGTTCTGACTCAGTGACAGTCAAAGGGAAATCCTCAGATGGGGGAAAATGGGTCCAAAAAAGTACCAATGATGCAGCCCCCCCCATATTAAAAAAAACTCCAAAAAAAACAGAGGAAGTCAAAAACGACAGAGAAGAGGAGGTTTGGAAGCAAAAGAATTTGAAAAAGGATCCCAAATCGAAATTAATTCTGGATCAGATGAAAAAAAAAAACCTTTTAGATGCCTCAATTTTCATCAGTTAAACCCTGACCCCTGTACAAGAAAAAGTTCTCAGCTTGGGTCAAAATTTTTGGGGGTCAAGCAGAATTTTGATTTTTTTTAAACTTTTAAAAAGATACCCAAAAAATTTCACCCGTTTTTTAATTTAAAACCGGAAATTTCCCGGACGGGAAAATGAAACCGGGCCCAGATGAAGAAGAACTACTACTACAAAAGTCGCCCAGAATGAAAAATAAAAATTTCCCTATTTCAGGCCCCGGATGTCGGTTTTATTTCCTTGAATCATTAGGGGATTTGGGGGTCCCAATTCATTTGAACAAAGCAAAAAAGTCCCTTTTTCCAAACAAGAAAACTCGGACTTCTTTTCCTGTCAACCCCCCGTACAATAGCAAGGGAAAGCTTTCAAAAATTGGTAGGGGAAGGATCAAATTTCCCTTGTTTCACACTGTCCCCCCCTGTCGAAAATTTGAAAAATTTATCAAAAAAAACATCGAAATGCATTTGGGAGCATCTAACTAAAAACAAAATTAATTATTAAGATGGAGAAAAAGGGGCGGTACATTTGTGATCAGGGAACAAAAAGGGAATTTTATTGCACCCAATGAAAAAAGCCCCCTATCAGATAAACCAATTTTTCCTGAAATTGTCTGGGGCCCCTACAGTCAAGTTCGGGGAGGAATTATCTGGTATTTCTGGAGGGGTTCCCCTTGAGGATATTGAGTCGGGAGGGCCCTTGACTATTGATTCAGTTTGCCAATCACGCCTATAATTTACGGGCCCCCAAAAATCCCATGGGTTTTAAAGCTCCCCCCCAAATGCGACGTTGGGGGTCGGGCTTTGGGGGTCATTGCTTGAGAGGTTATGTCGTGGTTAAAATAGGTTTACTGCAGCCTTTAAACCCCCTACGTAAACCACGGCCTAAAGGGACACAAAAAGGGGGTCCTCAATAGTCTATAAAATCTTACATGGAGGGTCCAATATGTGTTGGATGGCCCGGGGATTTTAGAGGCCCTTTTCACTTCCTTTCCCCCATCATGTTGCGGGTTTTTGGGGGTTTCAATTTCATTTAAAGAATTTCGTGATTTTCTGATGGGGTTTTCTCTTTTTTTTTGGTGTTACCACCTTCCCGAGAACACAATTTTTTTAAAAATTTTATGGTACATATTTCCTACAACTTAGGGGGGTTTCAATGGGGGCAAATTCTCCCCCTCTCTGGGGCCCCCTGGTCTGGCATTTCTGGGAGGGGGTGTTTTATTTACAAACTGGACAATCCTTTTTGTAAATTGTCTTTGTCTTTGGGTTGGGGAGATACATCGACGAAACTCTTTTTTTGGTTTGGGGGCCCGGTGTGTCTTCCTCCGGCTTTATGGAGTATTTGAAAACAATCCGTTCAAATTTTTCTTTCAATTTTTGCCCAACCTCGGGCCACCCTCAATTTTTTTGGGCCCGGGCTTTGGTGGGGGGGGGGAGGGGGAGTTTGTGCATACCAAACATAAAATTTGCCCAAAATCCGGCAAAAAAATGTTTCTCCACCCCCCCTAGCTTTCACTCCCGGGAATATCCTTAAATCCATTCCGAAATTTTGGGGGGCAGTTAGGGCAAAAAGTAAAAGCTCCTTTTGTTAGGATTTCAGGAAAAAAACCAAACAAATATTTTTAGTAGATTTAAAAACCCGGGGCTACCAGATTGGGGGTTAAAAAGAGCCAAAATTTTATTTTTTTGGGGAACAGATCTCGAAAAAGGAAAATCCTTTTCCACAAAAACTAATTTTTAAAAAGAAGGGGAGCAAATTTTTTGGTTCTAAGTTTGGATCACAGTCATCCAAATTTAATTATAAAAAAAATTAATTTTGGAAAATTTTTTTCCAATTTTGGGGAAAAAGATCCTACCTTGGAATTTTCCCTTCTTGTCATGGGTACAGGATTGTTTCCAAAAAAGCCCCAAAAACCTTAGGGACTTTTCTATCCCCCAATCTAATCAAATCAAGTGAAAAGACAAACCCCCCCTTGGGTTTTTAAATTTAGTGGCTTTTATAAATGCGGGGGCAATCCTTGCCGTACTTTCCCAATATGTCTACCCTACAAGGGGCTTTTTCAAAATTCAGAAGGGAATAAAACATTCCCAATAAGGGAATTATATCAATTGCAAATTTATGCCCTGGGTTTATTTAGGGCCAAAATTGCACAATTTGCAATGTGCAATATGTAGGAAGTAGTCGCGGAAAATTAAAAAAAACGCATTTTGGAAAATTTAATGATACAACCACCCAAATACCCAGTTAGATCAAGGTTTTTAAAAGCATTTTTTGAGAGTCCCATGGGGGAAAAGACTGTGGGAAACCGGGGGGTTTTAGGTATTAGCTCGGCTCTTAAAAATGCCCGGGGGGGGGATTTAAAACATCTTCTTAAAGTTTGTGAGGCCCCTGGAAAATTGCTCAATACATCCCCAACCCCCGGGCCTTTTAAATTCCCAAGGGGAAAAAAGGGAAAATTTTGTTCCATTACTAGGAAAGGGCTAAAATAAATGTTTTGCCCTCTTGGACAGTAAATCAGCTTGTCTGAATTCTTATGGTTTGAATTTTTTTCAGACTAATTGTTCATATTTTCACATATATTTTTATTGATTAAAAGATTGATATTTGAAAAAATTTAAAGGTAAAAATCAAAATACGTTTTTAAAAATAATATGAATTGTTATGTGGATTTATTGTTTCTCATGTGGTTCAGTTTGAGTTTTATTTATTCTAGCCTGTTTCCACCTGGGTTGCGTTGCTCTACCCCGGCCCGGTGCTTTGTGTTAAAGGGACTTCTTTGGTATGCCCGCAAAAGGTCCGGGTTTTTTTACAAGGGGGCTATGCGCAAAGATCTGTTGCCATTTTGGCAGGTTTGGACGCCGGGTGGCTAAGTTTTAAAGGCGGGAAAAAGGCGGAAAATTTTTTCCAGTTCTGGCTTCAGCCCGGTAGATTTTGAGCAGGTCCGGTCGTCATTTCCCGGGCCCAGCAGCTAAAAGGAGGGTTCCAACCGGAATTTCGACGCCCACGAGCAAACCCCGGAACCAGGTGGTTTGGGTGTTTTTTTGAATTACTGTGTTAAAATAAGTAAAATACATTGTGTTGTTTAATGGTCTATGAGTAAGGGACCGTAGTGTCCCGAAACGCGTCAGATTCTACATTGAATGATTGGATGTTATCGATTTTAATGGGTTTCCAATAAAGAAGCTTTTATTTACGTCGGATGTCCCGTTGCAAGTGCTGTATCCATCTTCTGTGCTCCTGTGCTTCCCGTCTACCTTGGACGCTTTACGTGCACGCACGGGACCCTTCATATGGCATGGTGAGCTGGCGAACAAACTTTTTTCTTTGTGCATAGGGTTGTGAATGTGCCTGATCGCCCGTGGTAGCATATTCCAGAGAATTGGTGCCGCTCGTGTGAAATCTTGTAGGCGGGCATGGGAGGTTCGGAGGATTGAGGAATGTAATCTGATATCATCAGCAGAGCAGAGAGCACGGGTAGGGCGGGTAGACAGAGACGAGGGAGGAGATGTAGGGAGGAGCAGCGCTGTGAGAGCTTTATGGGTGAGAGGCTGAGTTTATACTGTATCTTGTACTGGATGGGCAACCAGTGCAGTGACTGACACAGGGTAGAGGCATCAGTATAGCGGCTGGAGAGAAAGACAAGCCTGGCTGCTGCATTCTGGACAGATTGGAGAGGGGAGAGTTTGCAGAGAGGGAGACCGATAAGCAAGGAGTTGCAGTAGTCAAGACGAGAAAGAATAAGAGCAGTAATGAGAGTTTGAGTTGTTTCCACAGTGAGAAATGGACGGATTTGGGAGATATTCTTGAGGTGCAGCTGACAGGAGCGGGCAAGGATTGGATATATGGGGTGAAGGTCAGATCAGAATCCAATATAACCCCTAGACAGCGGGCTGCTGCCTAGGAGAAATGGTGGTACCACATACAGAAACAGAAATAGCAGGGGGCGGTTGGTTAGTAGATGGCGGAAAGACAAGTAGTTCAGTCTTAGTGAGGTTTAGTTTCAGATGGAGAGAGGACATGATGTCAGAGACAGCGGACAGACAGTCACTGGTGTTTTGTAGCAAGGCTGGAGTGATGTCACGGGAGGAGGTGTATAATTGGGTGTCATCCGCATAGAGATGGTACTGGAAGCCAAATCTACTGATGGTTTTTCCAATGGGGCCTGTGTACAATGAAAAGAGGAGAGGACCTAGAACTGATCCCTGAGGAACTCCAACAGCAAGAGGAAGAGGAGAGGAGGTAGATCCGAAAAATGAGACACTGAAGGAGCGGTCAGAGAGGTAGAATGAGAACCAAGCGAGAGCGGTGTCCTGGAGGCCAATGGCGCTGAGCATGCTGAGGAGAAGTTGGTGATCAACAGTGTCAAATGCTGCAGAGAGATCCAAGAGAAGCAGCAAGGAGTAGTTACCCTGAGATTTTGCTGTCAGGAGGTCATTTGAGACTTTAACTAAGGCAGTTTCCGTGGAGTGTAGGGTGCGGAAACCTGATTGCAGCAGGTCAAGAAAGAGAGTTAGCAGAGAGATAGCGGATTAGGCGAGAGTAGACCAAGCGTTCCAGGAGCTTAGAGATGAAGGGCAGGTTAGAGACTGGACGGTAGTTATCAGCACAGGACGGGTCCAGAGAGGGCTTTTTTAGTAAAGGGGTGTAGTTTCCAATATGGGGTATTTTTAGGGGAGTTTATTAAGTTTGTTTATTAAGTTTTAGCACCTTAGGGTGTCCGCAAACCTGAAATGGCCCCTAAATAAAATCGTAATGAAAACGAGACCCCAGAGTCCAGTAGGTGCTCCTCCTATTCTGGGGCTTGTGGTTGAGCCAAATAAATGCACTAGGGCCACATATGGGATATCTCTGAAAACGGCAGAATCTGGGGAATCAATATTAAGTTGCATATCCCTGATCACATTTACCGTATTCTTGTGAATAATGTATAAAAATTGAAAATCTGCAAAAAAAAAAATTGAAATTTCACTTCCACTTTGCTTTAATTCCTGTAAAAAACACCTAATGGGTTAATAAACTTCCTAAATGCGGTTTTGAATACTTTAAGGGGTGTAGTTTCTTAGATGAGGTCATTTATGGGGGTATCTAACAAACAGGTCAATCAAAGTCACATTAGAACTGGACTGGTCCCTAAAAAATGTATATTGCAAATATTCTTGAAAATGTGAAAATTACTACTAAATTTCTAAGCCCCCTAATGTCATAAAAAAAGACATTTAAAAAAATGATGCCAACCTACAGCAGACATATGGTAGATGCTAGTTATAAACTATTTTGAGTGGAATAACTATCTGTCTTACATGCAGAAATTTTTGAAGTTTGAAATTGGTACATTTTTCACGATACTTTGATATTTTTCACAAATAAACAAGCATTTTTTGTACCAAAATCTCTTACTATCTTAAAGCACAATGTGCCACGAGAAAACAATCTCTGAATCACATGGATAGGTTAAAGTGTCAAAAAGTTATTCTCACATAAAGTGACACGTGACAGATTTAAAAAATGGGGCTCTGTCAGAGAGGCCAAAAATGGCTCCGGCGCTAAGGGGTTAACAAGACCTTAAAGGCCACTTTAAAAAAGGTAGTGGAGAGGGACAGTTGGGATTGGGATTACGTGTTACCTTACCTACTATTTTCTATCAGGGAGGTGACCCAAGCTTCCACAGTGTTCTCACCTTTTGAATTGCTATATGGCAGACACAATCACAGAAAAAAGAAAACATTTTTTCTCCAACAGGGTTTGTGAATTCAAAATCACTGTCAAAATGTATACAAACCCACCATCTAAAATTTAACCTTTATTTAAATATATTAAAATACTATTTATACACACAAGAGCTATTAATCTCCTACAATAAAATTCTACGTCCAATATGGACACAATACCAAATTAGGCTATCCACCAGTTGGCCTAACCACTAATGAAGCAGGCCGACTCTCCCTTATCAAGTCCACTGGTTGGCCCCTGTGAAGGGAGGGAGCTCGCCCCGACAAGGACAGCCCTGCCTCTTGATGGCTCGCCCTCATACGTTCCTATTTTTTCCCTATATGGCTAAAAAAGCCTGTCAAATAACCAACAATATAAACCTAGATAATATTCAATAGGCCACTCAATTCAATACCCGACAGGGGTTCTACAATACAAATACTTAAATATACAAGGATTCTGAGATACAGATACATTAAAAACATACATCCTTATCCCATGTATAACCACTTAAATAGTGGTTTAGGTGGCCTATCTAAGCCTGGAGAGTTAGATGAGCTGGGTGTGGTTCCATCCTCAGCCTTTAGTGGACTGTTGGGCTGAGTGGAGTGAAGCAAACTGTGCTTAGACAGAGACTGGAAGACTAGCACTACAACCAGGAGCAGTTTAACCCAGATCGCCACCTGGGAGAGATTGCCACACGTAGTCTACAGGATTGTGCCTACGGCAGAATTTTAACTTCAGATACCCCAAAGACTTTGGGTGACATGTATGAACGGGGCTGTGCCAGTTATTTGGCGTCAAAAAGCTTTAGTAGACCTATTCTATAGATGTATGAACAGTCGCATTCCAAACTTTATTGCAATAAGTGCAGGAGCAACACTTTTTAGTGCGCCAAAGATTAGGGACGTTCTGTGGGCATGTTGCACCACATTCATATAAGTAGACACATTTGGGGGTGTGGCCTGAGCAGGAGATGTGACCAGACGTGCTGTGAGACCTCTCCTGGAGTGAACTTTGATTCGCAGCCCAAATAAGCCCTATAAGCAGCGCAAACTACTTCAAACACTGACCACTATTCAGCTCAGTGTACGGACTATCTCCTGGTGCAAACCAGGTCTTGACCTTCAACGTGGAGCCGGAGTTACATCGCAGGTCTTCTGAGCCCTCTGAGTAGCTGCAGGAATCTGCAACATTTTATACATACAGAGACTGCAACGCTAGCAGGCCCGGTCCTACCTGCGGATCTCCTTAATCTGAGGTGTGGCTGCTTGTCACTGCCGGACTGCCACTGCCTGCTGCTGCTTCAGAGACCTGAGGAGCCTGTGCGCTGCCCATGGCATTGTCCTTGGCACTGAAGAAGATCAGCTTGTGTGCTCAGTGCACACTCACCCCACCGCTTTCTCTCGGCAGCCTACGAAGCCAGAGTAAAGACAACAGGACACTCTCCCTCATCTTTCAACAGAAGATCTGAGTGAGTGCTTACGCCTTTGTCTTGCTGTCTGTACAGCTTGGGTTTTTTTTTGTGCCAGCCTCCTCTCCTCCACAACTTGACCACTACACTGTGAAGCCTAAGGTACCCTCACAGCTCTTATTTTGCCTATATTTTAAACTAGCTTTCTCTTAATCCTGTGGCAGCATCCTCTTAATACTGCGTCATTGTTTATATGTGGACTCTCCTTATCTGCCTGCGACTAGCCTACAATTACTCTGCCATTGTACTTTTGCTACTGCCTTCTCTGCCATTACCTGTGACTGATAATTACATAGGAAGACCTTACCTCAGACCAGTAGCAACCACCTGGACTTACACAGTTTCCCCGGACCTGAGCCCTTATTAAAATTTTTGATAAAAAATAATAATAATTTTTGTCTGTATCTGTTCATTATGGGCAACACTTCCAAAAAGAACACCAAGGCTCAACCCACTAAGCTCCCTGATTTCTTCAGCTCCACGTCTCAGAATGAAACAAGGTCCAAAAGGAGCCTGCAGTTTCCTTCAGCTCCTCCCTCTGTTTCCTTGAGAGCGGAATCAGTAGATCTTGAACACCGTGATGACCCCGATTCCCAACCTCTAACAACGGCTTTTCTCCTTGTTTCGCTCCAGCCTTCAAGCGGACATCAAGGGGACCTTAAACAAGACTTTCAGTCTTTGGTATCCAGAACCGAACATATTGAGTCTAAAATGTTTGAGTTTGGGGACTCTCACAACTCTCTTATCGATGCTAACAACGCTTTCGAAGAGGATGTCCAGCAGCTTTCGAATAAGGCCCTAGATCTTGAGGATAGATCAAGGACCAACAATGTGCACATTAGAGGGATTCCAGAGTCCGTTTTACCAGATCAGCTACTAACTGATTTGATGGCGCTTGTTCTCCCTCAATGTACTACTCAATACTTGACCATAGAGAGGATCCACAGAATATCTAAACAATGCAACCTTCCCCAAAAAGTTCCTAGGGATACCATAGCCCATATTCATTTTTATCACATCAAAGAGGACTTCCTGAGGGCCTTACCTAAGGAACACACCTTACCGGACAGATTCCAGTCTATTTCTCTGTTTCCAGACCTATCTTCGGTCACCATGATGCGCAGACGAGAATTTCAGCCTTTTGCAAAGCTTCTCAGGGAGATAGGAATCCCATATAGATGGGGTTTTGCTGTGAGGTTATTAATAAAGATGGAACCCAAGTTACCTGCACCACCCGGAGGAAGCCTGCTCTACCCTGAGACACTGGGACCTTATCTCCACCACTGACTCCAACGCAGTACAGAAGAGACAACTGCGCCCGGAAACGATCAAGCCTTTATGGTCTGAAAACAACTCCTGTCTCAGTGTTTTGAAGATCGTACACTGTATCCTTTATAATTGCCTGTTTTTTCATTCCTTGCAGGAGATCCCTCGGAGATGGACTTTTCGATGTGTATTTGCCTGTCTCTCCTTTTTACCTTCACTAATGATAGGAAGAACTGTCCCGATGTTTTCCTTTCTCCTAAGGGATAATTTGATGTAAATGTTGCTTGTGTTTTCTCTGTTATGCTTCTATGTTACTCAAACAGCGGTATACTTATATGCTTCTATCATTCTCTTTAAGGTATCGTATTTTGGAGTCTTTATGGTAAAACGTGCCCACATATTCCCTTTCCCTTGCTCATATGTCCTTAAAAATACTTACGCATAATGTAAAGGGGTTGAACACCCCTTTTTAAAAGTTCAATCATGTGGAAGGATGTTCTCAAATCAGGTTCCAACATAATCTGTCTTCAGGAAACACAACTATTAGCTTCTGACGCCCATCATTTTCATAAAAAGCACTTTCCTCATATCTTTTAAGCACATTCTTTGAAAAAAAAGAGCAGGGATTGCTATCATGATTAAAAACTCAGTGACTTTCCAGCTCATCCAAGTTATTATAGATCCCTCCGGCCGATACTTTACGAGCCACCGATAGCTTTCATACTCCCTCAGATGAAGAAAATAATTCATTCCTTGCTCTTCTAAAGCTAGAGGCATCACAATTAGCCTCTTTAACCCCTTACCGACATTTGTCGTACTTATATGACAATTTCGGGGTAGGGGTTCCCGCAAATTGCCGTATGAGTACGTCATAGGATTTAAAGGACCGCCGCGGCTAAAGTCGCGGTGATTCCAGGAAGAGGGGCTGCGGTCCCTGAAAGCAGACCGTCTTCCCTCAGTGCCCAGGGAGGCAGCGTTGCCCCCCCGCATCAGCCAATCACGGCAATTGTCCATATAAACCAATGGCTGGGCCGATAGGCACAGCGACCGGCGCTGATAGGTGCTGTATAGCACAGCACCTATCACCATCGAGTAGTCTGGGGGGCGTTGGTGGTGGTACCACCACCCCCTAGGCTGCGATTGGACGGTCGGTGCCGACCGACCAATCGCAGCGCTGTCCAGCCCTTTGAAACTACCGACACCGTCCTGCCGCCACCATTCCGGCAGAGCGGTGTCGTGGTGTCCGTGCCCCCAGTACTAACCAGATTGGTGGTCCAGTGGCGATCGTTGGTGGTCCGGTGGCGAGCGATCGTTAGTGGAGTGGTGCGTCTGCCATCTCAGGCTCTTCTTGCTCAGCCGCCTCAGCTGTCTGTGTTATAAGCCCCGATAGCTGTCAGTCCCGGCCCTAAGCACTGTTAACCCCTTCCTTGTCTGCAAATTCCCAGTGTTTAAAACATTTGTTTACATTTTTTTGAGTTGCAGGGGGGGTTTTTTAACTTTTTTTTTTCCATATTTTTTTCTCCCTTTCCCCCCCCCCCCCCCCTTTTTTGGGTTGCGCCAATTTATACGCAATCCCCCGCTACCCTCAATTCTGGTCAGTGACGTCTCACTGACAAGCGTTTTTTTTTTCTAGCCCTGATTAGTGACGTACGTCACTAATCAACAGCCACACTCAGGTGGTGACGCAGGGATTAATCCTGCTGTCTCTGAGCGCTGATCAGTGACGGACGTCACTGATCTTTATAAATTATTTTTCTATAATTTTTTTTTATTGTTCCTAAGTAAGGAAAAAAAAATAGTGGTTAGGAGCGTAGCTTTCTAGCTAGACAGGGCGTTAGGTTAGTGGACGTTAGGTTAGGTTACTCCGCTTTACTTAGTGAAAAAACATTTAGCTTTTTATAGTTAAAAAGTGGGTGTATATATATATATATATATATATATATATTAGATTTATATAGCAATAGACGGACGTTTAGTCATTTTTTTTATAGACGTTCGTACAATACTTTTTTTTTTTTAGTTTAGGGTTTTTTAGTTTAGGGTTTTTTTTTGATTGCTCCAACCACCACTGCCCTCAATGCTGGTCAGTGACGCCTCACTGACCAGTATCTGTTAATTTTTTTTTTTGAGGGTCTACGGGGAAGTTTTGTCTTTTTTTTTTTTCTAACGCTGATTAGTGACGTACATCACTAATCAACAGCCACGTTCAGGTGGTGACGCAGGGATTAGTCCTGCTACCTCTGAGGTTGATTAGTGACGTCCGTCCCTATCTTTATAAATTATTTTTCTATAATTTTTTTTTAGTATTCCTAGATGAAAATAGTGGTTAGGAGCATAGCTTACTAGATAGGCAGGGAGTTAGGTTGGCGGACGCTAGGTTAGGTTAGTTACGTCCGCTTAGTATATTAGATTTATATAGCAATAGACAGACGTCTAGTAATTTTTTTTTTTGTTTAGGGTTAGTATATATTTTTTTTCCTTACTAAACTTTTAATTTTTTTTCGAAACTTTTATTTTTTTGAAAAAAAAAAAAAAAGTAATCCCATACACAAGTGAAATCACAACATACACCTCCCCGTCATAATTTTTTTACACAAACACGTGTGAAATCACAACATACACCCCCCCGTCATAATTTTTTTACACAAACACGTGTTGAAACACCTACATTTTACACGCCCCATAAAATACCCAAAATAAAAAAAAATGTCCCAGCCCTTCCCTGAGACGCTACCCCAGTGGAGGAGGCGTACGCTATCCTGGCCGAGGATAGCGGCCGTCAATTGATTCGGACGAGGAGTTTATGGGTCGTCATGTCCGAATCATCCGAGTCCTCTCCTCTGATGAGGGTCCCTCCCGTAGATGCCCCCGTAGGTCAGAAGGGGGTGACCCCCCAAAGTATGACCCCATAGGACTCCCCGCCCCAGATAATTACCAGCCACAAATCCCTGATATTGTGGCCATCCCTGGGGGTCCTATCGACACTACGCCTCACTGAAATAGATTTTTTAAAGTCTTTTTCTCTGAGGATCTGGTAGGGGTCATGGTGGCACAGACCAACCTCTCTGCCCAGCAGTTTCGGGCCCTGAACCCCACGTCCTCATTCTGCAGGTGGACCCCCGTGAACACTGCAGAGATGATGGCATTTTGGGGCCTTATTCTGCACATGGCCATAGTGAAAAAGCCCGAGGCCCGGATTAATCAGTATTGGAGTACTGATATCTTTTACAGTCTCCCTTTACCGCCATGCCATGTCCCGTACCCGCTTGAGCAAATTCAAAGATTTTATTGCACTACACTGATAATTCCCTGCCACCCCGCCCCACGCCCCACTTTTGAACGCTTATAGAAAGTTCGGCCTGTTATCAACCATTTCAGCACCAAATTTTCAGCGGTTTATACCCCTGAGAAATTTATTTGTGTAGATGAGTCCCTCCTACACTTCAAGGGCAGGCTCAAATTTCGCCAATTTCGGTACGGGATAAAAATGTACAAGCTGTGCGAGAGTACCTCCGGGTACACCCACAGTTTCCGCATTTACGAAGGGAAGGACAGCCAAATTGTGCCTCCTGAATGCCCTCCTTCCCCCCTTCCATAAAAATTAGTGGAAAAATAGTGTGGGATTTGGTGCACCCACTGCTGGATAAAGGTTACCACCTGTACGTGGATAACTTTTATACCAGCATTCCACTTTTTTTAAGTGACTCAGCTGCAGACGTACAACAGCCTGTGGCACTGTGCGCAAGAACCAGAGGTGACTCCCCAAACCCTTTGTGCGCAATTGCTCCCAAGGGGAGAAAGTAGGTCCCAATTTCCAGCGGTGACCTGCTTTCTGGTCAAATACAAGGATAAGAGGGACGTCCTTGTATTGACCACATGTCACGGCCCCAGCACTAACTCCTGCCCCTGTACGAGGTACCGGTAGTAAAAAGTCGGCCCAAAAACCCACTGTATTCTGGATTAAAAATCGATACATGGGAGGGGTAGACATGTCGGACCAGGTGCTGAAGCAGTACAGTGCTGCACGAAAGACCAAAGTGTGGTACAAAAAGCTGGCCGTGCACATTGTGCAACTGGCAATGTACAACGCTTTTGTTCTTTTCCGTTGTACAGGCCAAGCAGGGACGTTTATTACCGTCCAAGAGAAGGTAATAAAGGCGCTTGTTTTTGGGCGAACCAGGGTAGGGCCCAGCACTTCGGGTTTTCTGACTCTCCCGTATTGTACCCGGTCAGCATTTCCCCAATGAAATCCCTCCACTGGCAAAAAAGGGTAGGACGCAAAAACGGTGCAAAGTTTGCTAAAAAAAGGGGAATCAGAAAAACAACCACTACTGTTGTGACACCTGCCCTGATAAGCCCGGCCTCTGCATAAAAGAATGCTTCAAACTGTACAAAATCTCCATGGATTTCTAGTTTAAGCTTTCTTTTATCCGTTTTGTGTCCGCACCGTTCCCTGAAGCACCAAATCTTTCATAGGATTTTATTGTGCGGTAACATGGCACCCTCCGGAAAAATGTCAGTTTGATTTTTCGCCTTTTAACGCACAATAATGTGTGAACTAGTTTTATGAAACACCTGCCGTTCAAAATTTGAATTACACCCCTTAAAATGTTCCTTAGGGGTATACGTTCTAAATTGGGGTCACTTTTGGGTGTTTTATAATATTTGTTCACATCACAACATGTACAATTTTCAGGATATGCTGTGTATTTTAGCAAAATGGCCTGTCGTGCGCATAATTGCTATGTTTCTCTCCCTGGCGTGTTGCAGGGGGCAGCCAAATTCTAGGTGACATGTGGGGTGTCCCCAGAACGGGGAGACATGGCAGAAAAATTGGGTATCTAATTTTTAAATTTTTTCGCAAGGCATGCCACTGTTATTGTGCAGTAAGATGGCGAATTTCGCATATATGTCAATCTGCATTTTTTGCCTAATGCACAGTAATGTCTGTGAAAATTTAAATTTTATGAAACCCTGTCTGTTCAAAATTTGAATTACAACCCTTAAAATGTTCCTTAGGGGGTGTACGTTCTAAAGTGGGGTCACTTTTTTTGGGGGTTTTATAATATTTGTTCACATCACAAGCATGTACAATTGTCCAGGGCATGCTGTGTATTTCAGCAAAATAGGCGTGTATGCGCATAATTGCTATTTTTCTCTCCATGGCGAGTTTCAGGGGCAGCCAAATTCTAGGTGACATGTGGGGTGTCCCTAGAACGGGGAGACATGGCAGAAAAATTGGGTATCTAATTTTTCAATTTTGCGCAAGGCTTGCCGCTGTTATTGTTAAAAGATATAGAATACAAACATACAAACAATCACTGCATACATTTAAATCTGCCCTCTCATCAGCCAAACAGGACTACTTCACCACCCTCATATCCTCCCTGTCTCACAACCCCAGACAACTGTTCATAACCTTCAACCTCTCCTCCGTCCACCAGCACCCCCTCCCCCATCTTTCCTCTCAGCAGAAAGACTTCGCCAAATCACTTCCTAAAATAAGATCAATCTCATCAGACAAAGCTTCACCCCACAGTCCCCTCTGTCTATCTCTTTTCCTGCAGTGCCCCACATCCCACCCCTACACCTCTCTACCACACCCTCCTAACTTGCTTCTCTACTGTCACTCATGACAACCTCTCCACTCTACTGTCCAAATCCAAACTCACTACCTGTAATCTTGACCCACTGCCATCTCACCTCATCCCTGACCTTAGTGCCGTTATCATCCCAGCCCTCTCCCCCTCTCTTCAACCTATCAATCACCTCTGGCATCTTCCTTCATCCTTTAAACATGCGACCAAACACACCCATCCTTAAGAAACCATCTCTTGACCCTCTTGTCTGTCCAACTATCGCCCCATCTCAAATGCCTCCATTCGCCTCTAAACCCTCGAAAACACTCCATCTTCAACTTTCCCCTCACTATTCACCAACTCTCTCCTTGACCCACTGCAATCTGGCTTCCGACCCCACCACTCTACAGAAACCGCCCTAACCAAAGTCACCAACGACCTAGCTAAGGCCAAAGCCTCACGCCACTACTCTGTGCTTCTCCTCCTAGACCTGTCCTCTGCCTTTGACCCTGTCGACCATTCCCCCTCTACAAATCCCTGCTTCCCCTCGGCATCACGGACTTGGCTCTTTCCTGGATCTCCTCCTACCTCACTGATCGACTTTCAGCGTCTCTCAAATCACCACCACCTCCTCCCCCCGGCCTCTCTCTGTTGGTGTACCCCCGGGGTCTGTCCTTGGCCCCCTACTCCTTTATATCTACACTAGTGGTCTGGGTCAACTCATAGTATCACATGGATTTCAATACCATCTGTATGCTGATGACAACCAACTTTACATCTCTGGCCCAGATGTCTACTCTCCCAGATCCCCGACTGTTTATCGTCTATATCCTCCTTCTTCTCTTCCCGTCTCCTGAAGCTAACGTGGAGAAAACTGAATTCATCATCTTTTCCACCATCCAACTCCACCCCTCCCACCTGATCTCTCTATCACAGTCAATGGCTTTCACTCTCTCAACCACTCCACAAGTCCGCTGCCTTGGGATAACCCTTGACTCCAATCTGTCCCCTTTAAACCACACATCCAAACCCTCACATCCACCTGCCGCCTCCACCTGAAAAATATCTCCCGTATCCGTTCTTTCCTTAACTTCGAAAAGCACAAAAATGCTGGTCCATGCCCTCGTTATCTTCCCCCCCCTAGACTACTGCAACATCCTTCTCTGTGGCCTCCCAGCTAGCACCCCAAATCCCCTCCAATCCATCCTTAACTCCCGCTGCCCGTCTGATTCACCTCTCTCCTCGCTAAATCCTCTGCCTCTCCCCTCTGCCATCCCTTCACTGGCTTCCCATTGCCCAGCGAATCCAGTTCAAGTAGCAACCTTGACCTACAAAGGCCTCTCCATAACCATTCCCCCATACATCTCTGCTCTAATCTCCAATATCTCCCCTCACGCAACCTCCGCTCCTCACAGGACCTTCTTCCCCTGCTCTCTCCCCTTATCAGCTCCTCACACAACCGTCTCCAAGACTTCTCCCGTGCTTCATCCACAGTCTGGAACTCACTGCCCCAACACCTCAGGCTCTCCCCCACTCTCACTAGCTTCAAAGGCAACCTGAAAACCATTTCTTCAGGATTGCCTATAACCAACAATAACCCGCTGTCACTACACTATCCATAACCATGTCCCGCCCCTCACCTTCTGTCTCTTCCCACCTTCCTCGTAGACTGTAAGCCCTCACGGGCAAAGGACCTCCCCCTTCTGTACCATTGTTGTTAGTAATTTTTCACCTTTTGTACTTGTTTGACCTATGTTATGTAATAAACCTGAATTGTACCCGCGCTCTGGAACCAAGGGCGCTCAAAAATAAATAATAATAATAATAATAATAATAATAATATATACAGGATAATTGTGATTTTCACCTTATACCTCTAAATGCATTATCTATAAAAAAAAAAATGATCTCTAGGGTCCAAATGCACACTATACCCCTAGATAAATTCATTGAGGGGTTTTAGTTTTCCAAAATGGGGGTAAAATTTGGGCCCTTTTTTTTTTTTCCGTTCGGGGAAACTTGGGGGGTCAAAAAATGAAACATGGGGGCCTCCAGCCAATCCATTTTTTTTGCATCCCAAGCCAAAATAGGCTCTTTCCCTTTTTAAACTCACCAACCCGGCCCCCGTATATTTTTTTTAATACCAATAGGGGGTATTGCCTTACTCAAAAGAAATTGGGCCCAACAGGTTTTAGGGGTTTGCTTTTTTTTCCCCCCTTTTTTTTGGTGAAAATAAAAAAATTTCAAAATTTAAAAATGCAATTTTCGGGAAAAAAATTTTGTTTTTTTCTTTTTCCCAACTGGATTAGAAATTTTCGGGTAAAAAACCTGGGGGGTCAAAAGGAAACGCTTTTCCCCCTAGTGAATTCACTGGGGGGTGTAGTTTTCCAAAATGGGGTAAATTTTTGGGTATCTTTTCCTTTTCGGGAAAATTTGGGGGGGTCTAAAATTTTTTGCAAATGTTGGGAGCCCCCACCCAACCCAGCTTTTTTTTGCACTCCCAAACCAAATAGCGCTCCTTTCCCCCTTCTAAGACTCCCCACTCCCCCGTTTATTTTTTTGTAACCACATTTTTACTCAAAAAAATTGGGAAACAGGTTTTGGGGGGGTTTTTTCCCCTCCTTTTTTTGTGAAAATAAAAAAATTTCAGTTTAATGTGAAAAATTTTCAAAAAAATTGAAATTTTTTTTCTTTTTTTCACAATGGGGTTTCCAAAAAATTTTCTGTAAAAAAACCTGGGGGGTCAAAAGGCCCGCTATCCCCCTAAAATAAATTTAAATTTGAGGGGTGTATTTTTCCCAAAAATTGGGGTCAATTTTTGGGTTTTTTTTTTCCGTTTTTGGGCCCTTTGGGGGGTCAAACAAATGCCCAACATGGGGGGGCCTCCAGCCAATCCGGGCTTTTTTAGGCACTCCCAAACCCAAAATAGCGCCCTTCCCTTTTTAAGACTCCCCACGTGCCCCGTTATTGTTTTTTTTACCACACTTTTGGGGTTATTGCCTTAAACTCGGAAAAAAAATTGGGGCCAAACAGGTTTTGGGGTGCTTTTTCTCCCTTTTTTTTGTAAAAATTTAAAAAATTTTTCAGATTAATATTGCAATTTTTCTTGGGAAAAAATTGTAATTTTTTCTTTTCACAACTGGATTCCAGAAATTTCTGTAAAAAACCCTTTTGGGGTAAAAAGGGCCCCCCGCAAATTTAAAAAACCCCCTAAAATGAATTCATTGGGGGGTGAAATTTTCCAAAAGGGGCCCAATTTTTTGGGGGGGTTTTCCCCTTTGTTTTCTCAAATTGGGGGGACTCTATTTAATGCAACTTAAAGGCCTCCACCCAAAACCCGGGTTTAAAATTTTGAAATTTCCCAAACCCAAATGGCCCCCTTTCACTTCGGGAGACCCATATGCGCCCCAAAAATTTTCTTTTTTACCACATATGGGGGTTTTGGGAAAAAATCGGAAGACATTGTCCCCAATAGTTTTTGGGTTTTTTTTTTTTTTTCCTCCATTTCCTTTGGGGAGCATAAAAAATTTGGGGAAAAAAATTTAATTTTTTCGAGAAAAATTTTTATTTTCATTTTTTTTGGTCAAAATTCTAAAAATTTTCTGTGAAATAGCTGTGGGGTTTCAATAAACTCACTACACCCCTTGATGAATTCTTTGAGGGGTGTATTTTCCCAAAAAGGGTTTTTCCTTTTTCATTTTTTGGTTTTTTAAGCCCCTTTTTAGGGCGGGAAAACCTTGAAATGTTCCCCCCTATAAAAATTCATAAAAAAACCCCTATAGCCCAAAATCCAGTAGGTGCCCCTTTAAAAATTTGGGAGGGCCGGGGGGTTTGAACCAAAAAACATACTGGGGCCCACAAAAATGAAAATATTTCGAGAAACAGCAGATAAAAGGGGAAACTTCCCATTAAGTTTTTGTTTTTCTGTTCCCAAAAATTAAAACTTAAGTTTCCATAAAATATAAAATAAAAATTAAAAATTTAAAAAAATTTGGGCCCAAAAAAAAAAAAAATTTTGAAAATTTTGTTTACCCCGCCCACCTTTCTTTTTTAAATTTCCTGAAAAACACCAAAAAGGGGTTTTAAACAGTTTTCCCCCCCTAAAAGAACTGTTTTTAAATACCTTAAAGGGGGTAGTTTCTTCCCTGGGGTAAATTTAGGGGAGTTTTTAACATTCTGGGCCCCTCAATTCAACATGTGAATTTGAAGTGGACCCTAAAAAAAAATTCGGGTTTTTTGTAATTTTCGGGGAAAATTTTTGAAAAATTGCAAATCTTATTTAAAAACCTCTTAACCCCTAAAAAAGTTTTTAAATTAAAAAAAATTATCCCAAAACAGACAGAAGAAATATGGTAGATCCCTTTTTTATATACTATTTGTTTTAGTATTACTATCTGTCTTAGAGGGAAAGTTTTAAATTTTTGGAAAAGGGGTAATTTTTCTAATTTTTCCGATTTTTTTAAAAAAATTTTTTCAAAAAAAAGAAGAAATTTTTTGGGCCCAAAAATTTTTTACTATCTTAAAGCATAATATTCACAGAAAACAATCTCTAAAATCAAAATGGATGGGTTTAAAAGAAATTAAAAAGTTTTTCTTACTTTAAATGCCCCATGACAGTTTTTAAAAATTAGTGTTTGTCGGGAAAGGGCCCAAAAGGGTTTCCGGGGGGTAAGGGGTTAAATGCCCCCTTTACCACCTCAGAAGTTAAGCTAGCTATAGCATCTAGTAAACTGAATAAAGCTCCATTTCCGGGATGGTTTTTTTTTAAAAACAAAATTCTACCGCTTTTTTATTCAGAAAACCCCTCCCCAACCTAAAATAAATGCTCTGTTTAACTCTATTGCAAGCACCTCAAATCCCAAAAGAAATCCTGCATGCTTTCACCTCTACTATTCCTAAACCAGGTAAAGCTGAAGATAAGGTGGCTAACTACGGGCCCTATTTTTCATTCTGAACCCAAAACATAAACTGTTTCCAAAAAGTTCCTTCCTTCTCGCCTAGAGTGGGCGAATTGATTCTAACGAAGTGGAATTCCCTTTAGAATTTCAGGAAAAATTCGTTTGGAAAGCAGTCGAACTTTGGGGGACTTCGGGTGAATAAAAGTGTGCTTTTGAATTTATAAAATGGCTGGGGACAAATGGTGTTACATGGGGGAAAAAAATCTGGGAAAGGGAAGGGAAGGGGGATACCCCCCCGCATGACATGTTCAGGGTGAAAACCCTTTAGAGGGCCGAGGGGGTTCCCGTGACGTCACCCGCACTATATAAGGTTTGGGCACGACGCTGGGAGCTCACCCTCCCTCTAAATGTACTGTTTAGGGAAGGTGCTGCCGCGGCTTCTTATGATAGTGATACTAAAAAAACATTTTATTCAGCGATTTTTTGGGGGGGGTTTCCCGCTTGTCTCAGAGACTGGGGTTCTCTTAAATTTGGGTCTGAAGTCCGTGTGCGTCCCGTACAGCTTTCAAAAACATTTTAAAAAGCTAAACTGCTCACCCGCACCCTTTAAAATCCAAGGGTGATCTTTAAGCCTGTTCCTGGTTTTTATTCATTTAAAAAGGAAAAAAGCGTTTTTTCATTTCCCAAAAACCCACTTCATTTTTGGCTGCTCAATTTTTTTGCCAATTTACATTCCCGGGGTTAATTAAAGGGGTTGTTTGCCCGTTGGGTGACTAAAGGGAAAACCCTTTTTTTTCATCCGGGCCAAAAAAAAGGGCATTTTTTCATAATTCCCAACCCCAAAAGGGTTTAAATTAAAAAGTTTTTCTTTTTTTTTTCTGTACTGTAAAATTTCACGCCATTGTAACACGCTAAAAAAAGCTAGTAGTTTTTGGTCGCTCAATTTCCTTTTGCACAAAATTTCATTTCCCAAAGGGGTTAAAATAAGTATTTTTTTGCGTTTTTACATAGTAAAAGAAAGTTCTTTTCCGCCAAAGAAAGCGTTTTGCCTGTAGCCTTTAAAAACATAAACCGAAGGTTAATTAAGGGCCCGTTTGTGCTTTTTTCATTTAGTAAAATACACAGTGTTTTTAAACGACACATACAAGTAAAAATTTTTTCCCGGCCCTTTGTGGAGGGGCAAATTTTTTAAACCAAGGGTTCCCCAAGGTTTTACTGGGTTAAATTTGGAAATCAAATACAGGGGGGGGTATTTTAAACATATACCCGATTCTTCATCAAAAAGTGTCCCGTACATTTTTTAGAACAAACAGTTTGTCAGAAAAAGAGAGGGGGCAGGGCCTTCACCTGCGAGTGGGAGAGGCCAAACATTCCCGGGGCAGGCCACGGTCAACAGCACCTTTAAGGGGGTGTCGCAGCAGGGGTCACTCGGGGGGCCCCAAAATTTTCCCTGTCACTAGCGGCCCTGTGCTGACTAGCATCCCAAAGGTTCTTGATTGGGGACTTTGGTCATCCACTTCCTCCCAGAAAAGACCCTCTGACAACCCCAGCCCAAAAGCGGGGGGAACTCAGACCAAAAAAACCCCCCGGTTGGGAGGGGCCCGGGGAAAGGGGGGTCAGCGGCCCCCCCACCCGTCCTCAAAACCCCCCCTCTGTCCCATCCGGTTTCCCTTTTGGCCCGAAAATCTACTATGTGGTCTGGGCTCCCGCTCCACTATTTTAAACGAGGATGAACAATTTGAGGGGGGCAGGGCAGCAGCTACTTTGGGGCGAAGAAATGGGGCCAAAATCCCCCGCTTCTTGCAGTAGGGGGAAAAAATTTTAGGGTGTTTTAGAGTGGCATGGGGGGTCTTTTTGTAAGGGATCAGCCTCTGCATACCCAAAACCCCGGGGATGAGGACAGCAGGACGATGAAACAAATAGATGAAGATGTAAACCCGAAAACCCCACTTGGGGAGCGGGTGAGGCAAGGGCCTTTATCATTGTCAGGGAGAAGAGGGCGTCACTCGCGCGTCAGGCAGCAGCGCAGGCCCCGAAGTTTGGGGCGTGGGGGGCCGTGATTTACGGATAGCAGCAGTGTGGGTCGGGTTAGCCAAGGGGGCCAGGGGTAAAAAACCCGCTTTTGCAGGTCCCAAAAAATAGCCGGGACAAAAGGGGGTCAGAGAGGCGCGTAATCATGCGGAAACGGGTTTGGGGGTAAATCCCCTACTCGCCGGTGTGGGAGTTCTTTGTTAAAACAGGGGGGAGCCCAATATGGGTTTATGTAAAAATCTTGGCAGAAAGTGACGCGTGGGCCAGGGAGCTAACGTTGGAAACCACGGCCCTGCGTCAACACATGCAGCGTCACCATCGGTGGTCTGGGAGAAACGTGGCTCAGATGGGGTGGTCCATCCTGCCGCCGCAGCACGCAGCAGCAGCAGGCCAGTGGCACGCATGCCATTGCAGCCAGTCAAGGCTCCACCACCTCTGCAGAAGGGAGTTTTTTTCCCCTTTGACATAAATCTCTGGTCCAGATGCTCCTGCCCTCGCTACTCATGGCGCCAGCAGTCGTTCAGCGAGGCGATTGCAAAGAGACAACAGTATTGTGTCCAACAACCCTTAAGGTGCGAAGCTGACCGTGCTCCTGTCCAAGTTGTTGGTATGCAGTCCCTTCCTTTCCAAATGGTGGACTCTGCACCGTTCAGAGAACTAATGGCTTGTGCCGAGCGGGGATGGAGCGTTCCAAGCCGTAATTTTTTTTCCCAAAAAGGCAGTCCCAGCACTTATAAAATATGTAGAACAGAAGGTGGGCCAGCCCTTGAGCTTATCGGTTTGTTCCAAGGTGCACGCAGCGTGGACGTCTGGAGCTTTAACTTACGGTCAAGGCCAGTACATGTCCTGTTCGGCCACTCGCGTGAATGTGCTTACCAGCCCTAGGCACCACTAAACACTGGACAGGAGGACGCCGCTTTCTCTCCCACGTGTCAAACTGCCTGTCCATGCGCCAATGTCCGCCTCCTCACATCCGACCACCACCCACATTCTCAGCCTCACAAGTTTACTGCTCCGTATACCACATGTGTTGGGCACAGTGGGTGTCTAACGCTAGTTCTACACCTGGCTTGCATCGGCAAACGAAGTCACACAGGGGGAGGAAACTGCTTCACGCGTCAGTGCAGCAAGAAATTCGATGTGTGGCTTTCTCGCGCCATCTGCAAATTCGGAACTTAGGTGACTGGGACAATGGGAGGAACATGGTCGTTCGCGCTGCACCGAGGGAGGGATGGGTCATGCGCCCTGCATGGCGCACCGTGTCCGTGTTACATATCTGTTGTGTAAGTGTTCCTGGGGGAAGTCTTTCCACCGATCTTCAGAGAACATTCTGAAATAATGGCCAGGAAACTGTGCATGGCACCTGTTATCCAAATCAGATACAAAGCCAGGAAAACACCTCTCGTGTTGCATGCGGCAGAACGGCCTCCCCTAAAACCTCTGATTGCGAAGTGTTTCCACCGCTGGAATTCCAGCCTGCACACCATGTTTGGATCCCGACTTATGACAGAGAAAGGCCATTAACGATTTTTTTTAATGATCAGGCAGCTTGAAGTACTCCCCTGGTACTATTTGATGTCCAGCAGTTGCTGCTCATGCGTGACACCTGCCGTTCTTGAGGCCATTCGAGGAGGCGAACGTTATTTATCAGTCGCCAGGACTCGGGATGAATACATCCATTACACTTGCTTCATGTACTGGAACAGATGCTGAAAAATCTGTCTGAGCAGGGTGACAGGGACGTGGCACAGCGGACTACATCTCGTGGGCCACATGATGTCCGGTGGGGACTGAAATGGAGGAGGAGGAGATGGACATTGCAGCACAAGCTTGGTCTGGTGAAAATGAGTGGAGTTTTCTACCCAGGTGACAAGAGAGGAGGTGCAGGAGCAGCTGGAGGAGGTGGATGGTGATGAGGAAGACGAGGGCAGTGACCCCCAAGCACCGTTGGCAGTTTACTGTGGATATGGAAGGTGGGAAGCCCCTCCGGGAGTCACTTGTGCAGATGGCCTGACCAGCTTGCTTATTTGCCTGGCTAGTGACCAGCCGAATAGTCAGCATCGGCAGGGGATGAACTTCTCGGCTCTCCACCCTATTGGACCCTTCCCTTCCGGTCCAAATTATGGGAGCATTTTTCCAGCTATTGGATGGGAAGGACAAACTCATATACTATAGGGAACAATTCTCCGTAATCAGTGGCTTGCTGCCTATGTGACGGATTCGTCCATACTATGACAGGTCCTGACCGGGGGTTCCTCAGCGCTCACGTACTACTGCCGCAGGCTGCTGGGGGAAAGGTGGGGGGTAGGATCAGGCAGTACCACAGCTCATCAGTTGTAAACTAAAGTCTGGAGTCACTGATGAGCAGCTTCCTTCACCTGCCTAGTGAGGAGGAAGTCGCAGCAGCCAGCAGCAGGGACCTGAGCAGGACCCTTGAACCAACAGGTGGTGGCCATACTTGGACTGCACTCTGCACCCCAGTTTAGAAGGATCGCTGGACTACTGGGCAGTACAAACTCGATGTGTGGCCGCAACTGCTGAGTTTGCTGGTGAGATATAAGGGGGGGCTTGGGGGGGGTCTGCCCGGCCAGTAGTGTACAGAGCGGGTGTTCAGTTTGTGGCGGGGGCCTTCGTTACTCCAAGGAAGATACCCGCTTGTACCAGGGAAATGTGGAACGTCTGACCTTTGTCAAGATGAATCAGGCGTGGGACCGGCCAGGGATTTCCACACACCACTGCCTTAGGCGTCAGGGACTACATCAGCCATGACGCCTCACCCAAACTGTGCGAAATGATCTGGGTTTCTCACAACTACCTGCCTCAGCACTATTCTGAATGCCGCCACCCGTCTGATTGCCACATCAATCTGCTGACAGTTTCTCCTCTGCCTACCCACCATCTTTAACAGGGACTGGTATTGCCCACCACCTCCACACTCTGTCATTGTGCCCCTTTATAGGACCTATGCTGCTGTGCTGTTGCTGTTGCCGTGAACATCCACACTGTGTCTGTGGCCTACCGCCAGTTTTTTTTCCACCTCCAGAATGTCATTGTGCCACAGTTGACTCATGCTGCTGCCACCGTCACCTCCACTCTCTGTCATAGTGCACTCTGTGGCTACTACTGTTTTGCCACCTACCAGAATGTCATTGTGCCCACTGTTAACCGCATGATGCTGGGCTGCCGTCACCATCCACTTCGCTGTCATTGTTCCCACTCTTGTAGCTATTAATGTTTTTGCCACCTCCAGAATGTCATGGTGCCACTCTCTGACCTATTGGCTGCTGCCACCGTTCCGCCACTCTCTGTCATTGTGCCACTCTGTGGCTACCTACTGTTATGCCACCTCCAGAATGTCATTGTTTTATGCCACTGTTGAAATAATGCTGCTGTTGCCGTGTCCTCCACCACTGTGTCTTCTGTGCCACTCTGTGGCCTACTCCTGTTTTTCCACCTCCAGTCAGAATGTCATTGTGCCACCGCTGACCTCCATGCTGCTGCTGCCGTGCCTCCACACTGTGTCATGTGCACTCTCTGACCTCTTTGCTGCTGCGGCTGTGACCATCACTATCTGTTCAGTGTGCCAATACTGTGGCTACTCTGTTTTGCCACCTCAGAATGTCATTGTCGCCCCTCTCTGAACCTCATGCTGCTGCTGTGACCTCCACTCTCTGTCATTGTGCAAATCTGTGGCCTTACTGTTTTGCCACCTACTAGAATGTCATTGTGCCACTGTCTGACCTCAGTTACTGCTGCCCGTGACCTCCACACTGTGTCATTGTGCCACTCTGTGGGCCTGATTCCTGTTTTTGTCACCGCCAGAATTCATTGTGCCACTGCCTGCCTCTTGCTGCTGACCTCGTGCCCTCCACACTGTGTCATTGTGCCACTCTTGACCTCATGCTGCTGCTGCTGTGACCTCCACTCTCTGTTAAATTGTGCCCTCTCTGTGGCCTAATATTGTTTTGCCCCTCCAGGAATGTCATTGTGCCACTGTTGCCTCATGCTGCTGCGCCGTCACCTCCACTCTCTGTCATTGTTGCCACTCTGGCCTACTACTGTTTTTGCCACCTCCAGAATTGTCATTGTGCCAACTCTCTGACCTCATGCCGCTGCTGGGACGTGGCTGATGCCGTATACCTAACAACACGTGTCATGTGACACTCTGTGGGCTACTTTGTTTTGCCACCTCCAGAATATCATTGTGCCACTGGTCTGACCTCATGATGCTGCCGCCGTGACCTCCACTCTCTGGTCATTGTGCCTACTCTGGTGGCCTACTCCTGTTTTGCCACCTCCATGAATGTCTTTGTGCACTGTTATGACATCGATGCTGCCTGACACCGTCCCCTCAATCTCTGCATTGTGCCACTCTGTGGCCTACTATACTGTGTTTGGCACCTCCAGAATGTCATTGTGCCACTGTCTGAGCTCATGCTGCTGCTGCCGTGACCTCCACACTGTGTCACTGTGCCACTCTGTGGACTGCTCCGATTTTTGCCACCTCCAGAATGTCATTGTGCCACTGCCTGACCTCATGCTGCTGCTGCCGTGCCCTCCACACTGTGTCATTGTGCCACTCTCTGACCTCATGCTGCTGCTGCTGTGACCTCCAGACTCTGTCATTGTGCCACTCTGTGGCCTACTACTGTTTTGCCACCTCCAGAATGTCATTGTGCCACTGTCTGACCTCATGCTGCTGCCATCGTCACCTCCACTCTCTGCCATTGTGCCACTCTGTGGCCTACCAGAGTTTTTGCCACCTCCAGAATGTCATTATGCCACTGTCTGACCTCATGCTGCTGCCACCGTCACCTCCACTCTGTCATTGTGCCACTCTGTGGCCTATTACTGTTTTGCCACCTCCAGAATGTCATTGTGCCACTGTCTGACCTACACACTGTGTCATTGTGCCACTTTCTGACCTCATGCTGCTGCTGTGGCTGCTGCCGTGACCTACACACTGTGCCATTGTGCCACTCTGTGGCCTACTCCTGTTTTTGCCACCTCCAAATGTCATTGTGCCACTCTCTGACCTCATTCTGCTGCTGATGATGCTGTCAACTCAACACTGTGTCATTGTGCCACTCTTTGGCCTACTCCTGGTTTTGCCACCTCCAGAATGTCATTGTGCCACTCTCTGACCTCATGCTGCTGTGGCTGCTGCCGTCACCTCCACACTTTGTCACTGATGTTGCCACCTGAGCCCTCAGCTTGTTTTTTTCCAGCTTTCTCTGGCATGACTTTATCAGGCAACATTCCCGCTTCAGTTTTTTGATCAGTTTTGCCCTCTTAAGTGCCTAGGGAATTTTATAGTGAAGCGATTCTAAGAGCGGTGGCAGTCATGTGCGTGTCATACTAAAAGACAACATTGTATGAAGACCAAACCAAGCTCCCTCTGCATATTTAAGCATGGCACAACGTTCTACAGCACCCTGCAGGCTCTGTGCAGCCTGGGAATAGCTGTTTTTTTAACGTGATTCGTCCCGAAGTAATTCGGACCGGTTATTTTGGTCGGGAAATTCGGCGAAGTGACCGAACCGAATTTTTGAGAATTTCGCCCATCTCTAGTCATCAGCATACTGGAGGTTTTGAAAGCCATATGATGCTATGAGCTGACCCAGACCAACAGTGTACAAGGGCTTCATCATTATCATTGGGAGAACAGAGCGGCAGCTTTCTTGTCAGGCAGTGGCGCAGAACGTAAGTTGGTAGTGTGATCGGGTGGCAGCAGTGCGATGTTGGGAGCCAAATGGCCACGATTTAGACCACCCACTTTGCAGGTCCCAGAAATTAGTGGCACAGTGGATAACCAGATCAGCGGCGCTAACAGTCAGTCATTGCGGAGCTTGAGTGGTAAAATCACCTACTCGGCGGTGTGCCAGTTTTTTGACGAGACACCAGAGGAGGGTTGAACATAACTATATGTAGAATCTGTGGGCAGAACGTAATGCGTGACCAGGGACCTAACGTTGGCATCACAGCCCGTGTTTCAGATGTGGTGGTCAATCCTGTCCCAACAGCAGCAGCACCCAGTGGCACGCCTCCCATTTCAGGCAATCAAGGCTTCTCCACCTCTGCCGAAGACAACTCCCTGTCTATTACATCATCTACCGGTGCAGATACTCCTACTCCTCGGCACTCATGGTGCCAGCTAGAGATGGGCGAATCAATTCTAACGAAGTGGAATTCGTTTAGAATTTCAGGAAAACTTCGGTTTGGAACGAAGTCGAACTTTGGGGTACTTCGGGTGAACGAAGTGTGCTTTTGATTGATAAAATGGCTGCATGCACATGGCGCACATGGGCAAAGCACTCTGGGAGGAAGAAGGGCATAGCCTGCATGACATGTGCAGAGATGAAGCCAATCAGAGACCGGCGGGATTCTGTGACGTCACCGCACTATATAAGTCCGGGCGCGACCCCAGGAGCTCACACTCCTTTCACTGTGCTCATCAGGGAAGGTGCTGCCGCGGCAGATAGCTCTTACTGAAGAATTGATTTTTATATAGCGATTTCTGTGGGGTGTCTCAGCTTGTCTCAGAGACTGTTACTCTTAATGTTCTATTTCTAATTTTTTTGGGGTATTGGATCTGAAATCCAGTGTGCGTCCACTGCATGCTGCATATACATTCAAATATCCAAGTGGATCTAAGCCAGTTCCTGTTGTATTCATTTAAAGAAACAGCGTTTTTACGATAACAAATACCACTTCATTTTTGGCTGCTCAATTCTATTGCGCAATTTACATCCAGGGGTTAATTAAGCGTTGTTTTGCTGGTGTGCTGACCCCAAGAAACCGTCTTTTTCAACGCCAAAATATATAAATTTTTCCTGTAGCCTAATTCTCAAGCAAAGGTTAATTACAACTGTATCTCTTGTTGTGTGGCGTAGAAAACACGCAATTGTAACCCGCTACAAAGCTACTATTTTGTGCGGCTCAATTCTTTGGCGCAATTTAAATCCAGGGGTTAATTAAGCATTGTTTTGCTGGTGTGCTGACACCAAGAAACCGTCTTTTTAAACGCCAAAATATATAAATTTTTCCTGTAGCCTAATTCTCAAGCAAAGGTTAATTACACTGTATCTCTTGTTGTGTGGCGGATATAACACGCTATTGTCAAACGCTACAAAGCTTCTATTTTGTGGGGCTCAATTCTTTGGCGCAATTTACATCCATGGGTTAATTAAGCGTTGTTTTGCTGGTGTGCTGACCCCAAGAAACCGTCTTTTTCAATGCCAAAATATATAAATATATCCTGTAGCCTAATTCACAAGCAAAGGTTAATTACAACAGTATATCTTGTTGTGTGGCTGTAAGAAAACACCCACCGCAATTGTAACACACTACCAAAGCTACTATTGGTGAGGCTCAATTCCTTAGGCGCAAATTTACATCCAGGAGGGATAATGATAATTGTTGTTTTGGCTGGTGTGCTGAACCCCAAAGAAACCGATCTTTTTCAACCGCCAAAATATATAAATTTTTCCCTGAAGTCTAATTCACAAGCAAAGGTTAATTACAACGTATCTCTTGTGTGGTCGTAGAAAACACGGCGCCGCAATTGTACCACGCCACAAGCTACTATTTTTGCAGCTTCAAATCTTTGGCGCAATTAAACATCCAGGGGTTTAATATAAGCGTTTGTATTGCTGGTGTGCTGACCCCAAGAAACGTTTTTTTCAACGCCAAAATAATATAAAATTTTTCCATGTAGCCAAATTCACAAGCAAAGTTTAATTACAACTGTAAATCTCATGTGTGTGGCGTAGAAAACACGCAATGTAACAACGCTATAAAGCTACTATTTTGTGCGGCTCAAATCTTGGCGCAATTACTCCATGGTTAATTAAGCGCTGTTATTGCTGGTGTGGCTGACAAAAATAAACCGTCTTTTTCAACGCCGAATTATAATACAATTTACCTGTGCCTAATTCCAATGTCCCCGAAGTTATTATGCCTGTTTGTGCTTTTAACATTTAGTAAAACACACAGTGTAAATTTGTCCTAGGCCATTTGTGGACGCAATTTAATATCCAAGGGTTACCCAAGCTTGTTAATGGGTTCATATTAGGAGTCAAACAACAGGGTGTAATATTTACAAATCCAGATATCAACATGCAACAGTGTCCTGTACATTTTAGAAACAAACAGTATGTCAACAGAGAGTGGCAGGCTCTTGCACCTGCGAGTGGCAGTGGCACAAATATTTCCTGTAACAGCCCAGTCCAGCACAGCAAGGGGATGTCGCAGCAGGGGTCACTCGGTGAGGCCACAACTGGCAGCTGTGTCATCTAGCGGCCGTAGTGTTGTTCAGCAACCCAAGGGTGTCTTGATTGGTTTGACTAGTCCCATCCTCTTCCTCCCAGATGACATCTGACAACCCCAGCCATGAGTCGGTGGAACCTCAGACAAACCACTAGTTTGGCATGGCCGAGGGAGCGGGTCAGCGGACCTCACCAGTCCTCAGCCCGCCTCTGTCCCATTCCCCGGTTCCTCAGCCAGAGATCTACTATGTGGTCTGGGCTCAGCGCCACTATATAGCGAGGATGAACAATTTGAGGAGGGCAGTCAGCAGCTACTTGGCAGCGAAGAAATGGGGCCAATATCCCTGCTTCTTGCAGTAGGCGGCAAGTATAGATGTGGAGAGTGGCATGGGAGGTCATGTTGTGAGGGGTCAGCTCTCTGCATACCAAGACGGTGATGAGGACAGCAGTGACGATGAAACAAATAGATGATGATGTAGCCGACCGCACTTGGGAGCCGGGTGAGGCAAGGGCTTCATCATCGTCAGGAGAAGAGGGCGTCAGCTTGCGTGTCAGGCAGCGGCGCAGCCAGCAAGTGGGTCGTGTGGCCGTGAGTCAGCAGGATAGCAGCAGTGTGAGGTCGGGAGCCAAGCGGCCACGGGGTAAAAAACCCGCTTCGCAGGTCCAAGAAAGTAGCGGCACAGGGGCTCAGCGAGGCAGCGGCGGCAGTAGTCACTCAGTGCGGAGCGTTGGCGGTAAATCCGATACTCGGCGGTGTGGCAGTTCTTTGCTAAGACACCGGAGGAGCCGAATATGGGTATATGTAGAATCTGTAAGCAGAAAGTGAAGCGTGGCCAGGGAGCTAACGTTGGCACCACGGCCCTGCGTCAACACATGCAGCGTCACCATCCGGTGGCCTGGGAGAAACGTGGTTCAGATGTGGTGGTCCATCCTGCCGCCGCAGCAACAGCAGCAGCAGCAGCGCCCAGTGGCACGCATGCCATTGCAGCCAGTCAAGGCTCCACCACCTCTGCAGAAGGGAGCTGTTTCTCTTTGACATCATCTCCCGGTCCAGATGCTCCTGCTCCTCGCTACTCATGGCGCCAGCAGTCGTTCAGCGAGGCGATTGCAAAGAGACAACAGTATGCGTCCAACCATCCTAAGGTGCAGCAGCTGACCGTGCTCCTGTCCAAGTTGTTGGTACTGCAGTCCCTCCCTTTCCAAATGGTGGACTCTGCACCGTTCAGAGAACTAATGGCTTGTGCCGAGCCGAGATGGAGAGTTCCAAGCCGTAATTTCTTTTCCAAAAAGGCAGTACCAGCACTTCATAAATATGTAGAACAGAAGGTGGGCCAGTCCTTAAGCTTATCGGTTTGTTCCAAGGTGCACGGCAGCGCGGACGTCTGGAGCTGTAACTACGGTCAGGGCCAGTACATGTCCTTTACGGCCCACTGGGTGAATGTGCTTCCGGCCCAGGCACACAAACAACTTGGACAGGAGACGCCGCTTTCTCCTCCACGTTGTGATTCTTCTGCTGCTGCGCCAATGTCCGCCTCCTCCTCCTCCACCACCATCCAACCATCTCAGCCTCCACAAGTACTGCTCCATCATACCACATGTGTAGGGCACAGCGGTGTCACGCAGTTCTACACCTGGCTTGCCTCGGCGAACAAGTCACACAGGGGAGGAACTGCTCCGCGTCATGCAGCAAGAAATCGATGTGTGGCTTTCTCCGCGCCAACTGCAAATCGGAACCATGGTGACGGACAATGGGAGGAACATGGTGTCCGCGCTGCACCGAGGAGGGATGGTCCATGCACCCTGCATGGCGCACGTGTTCATCTGGTTGTTGTTGAAAAAGTTCCTTGAAGGTCTTACACGATTTCTGAACATTCTGAAATATTGGCCCAGGGAAACTGTGCATGCTCTTTATCCCATTCATACAAAGCCAAGGAAACACCCTCCTCGAGTTGCAGCGGCCAGAAACGGCCCCTACCCTAAACACTCTGATATGCGATGTTTCACCCGTTTTGGATTTCAGCCTGCACATGTTGGGACCGACTGTATGATTAGAGAAAGAAAGGCCATTTACGTGTTTTTTGGATGATCCTGGCAGACAGGAAGTACCCCCTGTGTAACTTGATGTCAGCAGTGGCAGCTCATGCGTGACTCCTGCCGTGTGTTGTGAGGCCATTCGAGGAGTCCACGTTATGTGTCAGTAGCAGACTACGGGTATGAATATCGTCATTTCCACGGCTCATGTCCTGGAAAAAGATGCTGAAAAATCTGTCTGGGCAGGGGTCTGGAGACGTGACGGGTAATCTACGTCTAGTGGCCACATGAGTCGGTGGGGACTGAATTGGAGGAGGAGGAGGACATCTGGAGCAGAAGCATTGTCTGGTGAAATTAGTGGATTTTCTACCCAGGTGACAGAGAGAGGAGCAGGAGCTGCTGGAGGTGGTGGATGGAGATGAGGTGACGAGGCAGATGTCCCCCAAGCACCCGTGGCAGTTTAACAGTGGAAAAATGGAGGCAGGGAGCCACTCGGTGTCACTTAGTGCAGATGGCGCAGCATGCGTATTTACCTGGCATAGCGTGACAGACGATTAGTCAGCATCCGGCTGAGGGATGTACTTCTGGCTCTCACCCCATTGGGAACCCTCGCTAACGGTCCAAATTGGGAGCCCTGTTTCCAAGCTATTTGAGAGGAGGACAAACTCAAATTACTATAGGGGAAATTCCTCTTATTCTGTTGGCCTCTGCCTAGGTGCGGAATCGTCCCTCCTCTGCAGGTCTGACCGGGGGGTTCCTCAGCGCTCACGTTTATACTGCAGAGCTGCTGGGGGAAGGTGGGGGGTAGGAGCGAGTACCAGCTTCATCAGCTGTAACCTAAGTTGGGTGTCACTGATGAGGCAGCTTCCTTCACCGCTAGTGTGGTGGGTAGTCGCCAGCGTGCAGCAGCAGCAGGACCTGGAGCAGTCCCTGAACAACAGGTGGTGGCTACTGGGAACAGCACTATTTGGCCACCCCTGATAGAGATACGCTGGACTACTGGGCCGCCAAACTGGTAGTGTGGGGCCGCAACATTGCCGGAGTTTGCTGTGGAGAAGCTTTCCTGCCCGGCGTAGTGTGGCTCAGAGCGGCGTGTTCAGTGCGGCGGGGGCCATCGTTACCCCAGGAAGTACCCGCTTGTCCACGGGAAATGTGGAAACGACTGACCTTTGTCAAGATGATGAAGGCGTGGATCGGCCTGGATTTCCACACACCAATGCCTTAGGCGTCAGACTACATCAGCCATAACGCCTCACCCAAACTGTGAGTAAGGTCTGGGTTCAAATACTGCCTCAGCCACTATTCTGATTGCCGCACCCCGCCTGAAGCCTCCACATCTGTGACAGTTTCTCCATCTGCCACCAACCATCTTTAACAGGGACTGGTTATTGCCCACCCACCTCAAATCTGTCATTGTGCCACTGTCTGACATCATGCGCTGATGTGCTGATGCAGTGACATCCTCACTGTGTCATTGTCCCACTCTGTTGGCCTACTCCTGTTTTTGCACTCAGATGTTCAATTGTGCCACTGCCTGACATTCATGCTGCTGCTGCACCGTGACCTACACTCTGTGTCATTGTTCCACTGTCTGACCTCATGCTGCTGCTGTGGATGCTGGGCCGTGACCTACAAACTGTGTCATTGTCCCAATCTGTGCCCTACTCCTGTTTTTGCCACCTCCAGCAATTGTCATTGTGCCACTGCCTGACCTCATGCTCTGACTTTCGTGACCTACACACTGTGTCATTGTGCATGTCTGCATATGCTGCTGCTGTGGTTGCTGCTCGTGAACTAAACACTGTGTAATTTGTGCCACTGTCCTGACCGTAATGCTGCTTGCTGTGGCTGATGCAGTGATCCTACACACTATGTCATTGTGGCCACTGTCTAACATCATGCTGCTTCTTGCTGTTGTTGCCGTCAACCGAACACTGTGTATGTGCCACTCTTTGGCTACTCCTGTTTTTGCAACCTCCAGAATGTCATTGTGCCACTGCCTGACTCATGCTGCTGCTGCGTGACCTACAAACTGTGTCTTTGTGCCACTGTCTGACCTCATGCTGCTGCTGTGGCTGATGCCGCGTGACCTACACACTCTGCATTGTGCCACCTGTCCTGAACCTCATGCTGCGGCTGCTGCTGGTTGATGCCGTTCAAATCAAACACTGTGTCATTGTGACAATCTGGTTTTTTGTATGATTTATGTTTCTATTGTTTCGTGTTCTTTGGCCTACTCCTGTTTTTGCCACCTCCAGAATGTATTGTCCCACTGCCTGCCCTCAGCTGCTGCTCCCGTGCCCTCACACTGTTCATTGTGCCACGTCTGCCCTCATGCTGCTGGGCTGCTGGTGATACACACTGGTCATTTTTGCCACTGTCTGCCCTCTTGTGCTGCGTGGCGTGCTGGACCTAACACTGTGTCATTTTTTGCCACTTTCCCTCATGCTGCTCTGGGCTGAGCCGTGATTTCACACTGTGTCATTGTGGCCACTCTGTGCCTATTCCTGTTTTTGCCACCTCCAAATGTCATTGTGCCACTGTCTGCCCTCATGCTGTGTTAGCGCCGTCATCCAAACTCTGTCAAAAATTTTGCCCCCTGAGTTTCAGCTTGTTTTTTTTCCACTTTTCTGGCTTACTTTATCGGGCAACTTCCCCGCTTCATTTTTTGGTCAGTTTTCCCCCTTAATGCCAGGAAATTTATAGTGAAGCGTTTTTAAAAAGCGGGGGGCAGTCAATTGGTGTCATACTAAAAAAAAACATTGAGAGACCAAACCAAGCTCCCTCTGCATATTTAAGTATGGCACAACTTTTAACACCCACCCTGGGGGCTCTGTGCAGCCTGGAAATATTTTTTTTAAGGGTGATTGGGTGCCGAGAAATTTCGAACGAAGTTTTTTTTTTGCGGAAATTCGGCGAAGTAACGAAACAAAATTTTCGGGAAATTCCCCCCATCTTCCATATAACTTTTTAAATACTCTTATTGCGTCATTTGGGGTTTTTTTTGCCGCAAAGAGCTCAGCAAAAACTACTTTTACTCCTAATGATAGTCAGGCAGAGAAAACCCTGTAAGATACGTATTGCCCGGTATCAAAATAACCCAACAAAGCAAAAACCACAAAATGACAGATACCTTCAGGCTAAATAAATAACACAATTAAAATCTACCTTTTATTAACTATTCTTTAAATGCTATGACAAGCCCTATAGTGCCCTATTGTGCCCTACCTAATTGTGAATAAGTGGGGACCCCGCCCTGAAAAAGGGCGACCCCACACCGGAACCTATCTAGAGACCCTAAAAAATCCCTCCTTTTTTAGGGTAATGAAGTTTTCTGGTTGTTCAAAATTTGAGGCTATTTATTATTGTTTCTTTAGTGAGGAGATCTGGTTTATGGCATGGCCAGTCTACTTGACTGTGACAAATGGCTATCCGACGTTGAAAACGTTTTTTCAGACAAGGAATTTTCCTCCTTTAATCAGGATTCTTTATCTTTGCAGGGTCTGTTTAAAGAGTTAAATATCAAATATAAACTTTATATAAAATCATGGTGGGAGTTAAAATCCCTTGAAAACTACCACAAGAATAAGATAGTACCTAAGGGTTTACGTATTCCCTTCCTCCCAGTCCCAAGATCTAGAAATGTAGAGTTGATGAAAAAATGGGAAATTGAAGCGACTGCATCATCATTGCGCTTCATAAATTTATTGATTGAGGAGGAACGGGTGACCCTTGACAGATCCCTAAAGCATCTTAAGGAGATAGCGGAGTTGACAATTAAACATAAAGGAGATCCTGAGTTTCAAAAATTAGAATTGGAATTAAAAATCAATATTGATAAATTTACAGCATATCTGAAAGAGCGTAAACACAAACAATTCATCAAGGACCTGACTGAATTCAGAGAGAATCGGGCATACTCTGATCTATATATGAACCCTAGGGGTTTTGAGACAGAACCATCATCGGATACGGAAGCCTCTGATAGTGACTCTCGTAGAGGTAATAAGGGCTTCCAGAGATCCCCCTATCGTACTAGATACAGGGGCCCGAATCAACATTCACAATGGATACCGAAAAAAAGACAAAAAAGGGGAAACAACAGCACAAAAACAAATACCCCTATGGAAGCACAATTAGACACTGGGGTTGCATCATCATCTTAATCTGCATCTACATCACAGGCAATCGACACACAAACCAAATAGTAGACTCTGGGGATAATAATAACCAGATCATTAATTTATCCTCTAGAGTCCTGACAACTGACGAGATTGAAGTACTTAAGAAGGGACTGTCATTTGTACCTAACAGTCCTTTAAATGTATTTAATTGGGTGAAGGACATCCATTTGTTTGCCCGCAGACTGAAATGGAAGAAATTCTTAAAACTGAACAGGATAGGGCAGTGCTCTGAATGGGGGATTGATCCCTCTGAGTTCCAAGATGTACAACTCCTAACAGAGCTATTGGAAGAAGGAGAGAGAGATAGGTCAAAAGGTCCATTTACAGACTTGCGACCCAAAAGTATAAAAATGGGGCCACCCATTATTTAAAAATAACATCGATACTTTCGTCAAAGTTGTATGTGACTCTATTGAAAAACTACAGGATAATAAGAATGATAAAAGCAAAAAGAGGTTTAACTTATCTAAGGGCCAATACTTAGCTTTAAAAAATCTTGAGCAAGATCGGTCTATCATCATTAAGCCCTCTGATAAGGGTGGGAACACGGTCATCATGAATTGGGATGACTATCGTAACATGTGTCTAAAAATCCTGAACGATCAATCTGGATACGAGATATTGCTGACGGATCCATCTGTCAGATTTAAATCAGAATTGGAAATAATTTTAAATGAAGCCTTGATGTCTGAGCTCATTAACAAACATGAATTTACATTCTTGCTACCTCCTGCCCCACGGGTAGCGACATTTTATGGCCTACCTAAGGTCCATAAGGGTTTTGTACCCTTAAAATGTCGGCCCATCATTTCGGGTATAGATAATCTCACACAGAATGTTAGCCTATATGTAGATCAAATTTTGGCTCCTCTGGTAATGGCACTCCCATCTTTTGTTAGCGACACCACAGATCTACTTTTAAAATTGGACCAACTGGTAGTAGATCCTGACATGTGGTTGTGCAGTATAGATGTCGAGGCACTTTATAGCTCCATTCCACAGGATAAAGGGATAGAGGAAGTGAGGTTTTTCTTAAGTACAAGAAGTATATTTTTACAAGCACACAATTCGCTTGTGATTGAGTTGTTGCATTTCATCTTGACACATAACTTCTTTTTGTTCGATGGTCGGTGCTACCACCAGCTCAGGGGGACCGCTATGGGGAGCCCCTGCGCTCCCTCGTATGCGAATCTCTTCCTGGGCTGGTGGGAGCACACCATCGTTTTCTCTGATGACTTTCAGGAAGCCCAAGGTTATATCGCTTATTGGGGGCGGTATATAGATGACATTATGATCTTGTGGACAGGTCCAGAAGAGTCGTTTCATCAATTTGTCCAACAATTAAACATCAATAATATAGGACTGAGATTCACTTCAGTCATTCATAGGACAGAATTGGTATTCTTGGATGTATTGATCTCTAAAGGTCCTGATGATCGTCTGGTGACAGCTTTGTACCGTAAACCATCATCGGGAAACAGTCTATTACATTGGGACAGCCACCACCCCCTCTCATTAAGAAAAGGAATACCGAAGGGACAGTTTGTACGAGTACGTAGAAACTGTTCATCCAAGACTGCCTTCAAAAGGGAGGCAGATAACCTAAGAACCAGATTCCTTGAGCGGGGCTACCCACACCATATCTTGACAGAAGCATATCAATCAGCTTCTATATTGGACCGGTCGTCCCTATTACAAAAACAAAATGACCCCAAAAGTGAAAAAACTGACATAGTCAGAATTGTAGGGACATATGATAACGTCTCAAACCAGATTAAAAATATTATAACAAATTTTTGGCCAATTTTGGTACAAGACCCACATCTGAAAGATCTGGTAGATGTTTATCCTAGCATAACTTATAGAAGAGGTAAAAATATCCGGGACCGATTGGTTCAAAGTCACTTCACTCCACCTCTGCCTTCCCCTTCCACCACATGGCTTATGTCTAAGGTCCAGGGTACCTATAAATGTGGGAAATGCAAGGCATGTCCCTATATAATGGTAACCAAATCAGTGACAAACTTGACCGCGGGTCAAACGTATAAAACATTAGGATATGCAAACTGTAAAACCAGGGGAGTTATTTATCAGGCTACATGCCCATGCCCTCGGATGTACGTGGGTAAAACCATCCGTGAACTAAGGCGGCGGATCCTTGAACATCTGGGAGATGTTAGAAATAATCGTGATACTCCCCTGGCAAGACACATGAATTCTAGACACAAGGATAATCCTTTATCCATCCGTTTTTCGGTGGTTGAAATTGTCCACCCCTCCCCTAGAAAAGGCGATTTTGAGAAAAAGATACTACAGAGGGAAGCCATTTGGATTTTTTGTTTAAAAACATTACAACCTAATGGCATTAATGATGCCTTATCTTTTGCGCCATTTATTTGATCTCCTCACTATATATCTTTAATTTACATCTTCTTGTAATTTATGTAATTTTTTAATCCACTATGTTGGTATTAGTATTTACATTTTTTGTAGATGTCTGCCCTACCATCTTGTCAGTCTCTGCATCAATAACCTTTGATTGTTATAATGCCCATTTATCTACGGGCTTTTATGTTATTCTTTTAAGTTACTGTGTATAGGCGCCTTATCTTTCAATTTTGTAATACCCCTATACCCATTGTGTATTATATATTATGTGTAGGTTCACGGGCCTGCCGTTACTTTCGGCTACCTGCCTCTAGATTACAGCATGTGTCTAGCATGCCCTTTATATGTAGACATATACACTGGGCAGGTGCTGTGTGTGTCTTAGCCCTTTTTGTTGTCCATGCCACGAGGATTATTCATGCGCTTGTGCAGACGGCCAGCTGGCTTATTAGAGGCTTCGGCGGGGTGGCGCATGCGCATCCTGTGCTTGCCAGTTAAAGCATTTCTACACATTTATTTTACTGGGTCGCTTCTGGTACGCACGCGCAATGGCGAGCCGGGTCGTTTCTCTGGCGCGCATGCTCACTCGGGTCCGTGTACTCCGGGCGGAAGCCGGGATTCTTTTTCCGGCCCGTCACGGCGACATACGCTAATTTACATACCATTTGGCTCGCTTACCTTAGGCGGACGGGGCTTAGCGGGGTTCTTTTGGCGCCAGACCATCTGGTATTTAACTTCATATCTCCTTTGGTGCAGCGTCCGGCATCATCTATCAGGCCCAGCATGCTATATCACTTTTAAGGCTTCTTCCTTATCTTGGGAAGTACGTTAATAGGATGGGAGTCCATGAGTATATCTTTTCAAAAGGGACGTAAGTATATATCTTACCTGGAGTTGACATTTAACCATATGTTGATTTACTGGTTTTGTGCATGCTGGCACCATATTCTGGTGTACCCTACATATCTCTTGACATAACTTTTTCCAGTACCTGGGTTTTTTTTGGGTGCTGCTTGTTCCCTGATGAACCCACTCTATCTGTGGGGGAAACGCGTCGGGACAGGGAACCATTGAATCATTGTATATGTTTTTCTTGTCTTGGTGACGTCTTTGGTGGTAATTGGTGTCTTTTTACACCTTGGTTTATTTTGTCACAGTAGTTCTTGTATTACCATAGGTGTTATTTAGGGAGGGATTTTTTAGGGTCTCTAGATAGGTTCCGGTGTGGGGTCGCCCTTTTTCAGGGCGGGGTCCCCACTTATTCATATTTAGGTAGGGCACAATAGGGCACTATAGGGCTTGTCATAGCTTTTAAAGAATAGTTAATAAAAGGTATATTTTAATTGTGTTATTTATTTAGCCTGAAGGTATCTGTGCATTTTGTGGTTTTTGCCGCAAAGAGCTCACTTTTACGCAAATTGTGTTATACATATTTTATAGTAAATTGCGCCTGTTGTCAGTGGTGCGAAGACTGCCATATTAAATCCATATCACTTTTAAATAGTTCTATTGCAGTCCGTGCATCTCAGTTTGGCCCTAATAGCTCACTTGTACGATAGTTTGTTGAAAACTATCAATTGCTAGTCCTACTGGGCAGTTGTAAATCTCAGGGACTGAAGGAAGAACACTGTTGATTTGGTGTTACGGTTCTTCCACCAGACCACATTTCACAGATATTCGATAAAAACAATTCTGTTTCTAATCCTAGTTGGCCGGTGGAAATTAGAGGGATTTAAGAATATCTGTGATCTGCCGTCTTTGCAGTACAGTTTCTCAATAAGAGACTGTGAAAAACTCTTCTATACCTTTTAAGTTTTTATCTTTCTGAACATGGAGCGAACTGCAGATCGTAAGCGAGCAAAGAGGGGTGTAGGACACGGAGGTAGAGGTACGAGAGAAGGTGCTCCTTCCAGTGCTGGTGACAACACGCAAGCCTGCGGATCATCGGTTGCAGGACCATCAGGCTACTGATGTGGATGTTAATTCTAGCTTCTCCTCCTCTGTTTTGGTGTCAGAATGAAGGTGTTGTTCCTCTCCCATAGACCTTAATGGTCATTGGCGATTATCGACTATCGGCATGATAATTGCCGATATCGGTTATCTAACCGATAACGATTGTCAACACAATCGCTCATCACTAATAATATGCCGTTCTTCTTAGTACTACCTTTCAAATAGATGTCCGAAAATGGGATGCCAGTTTTATTCCAAGTGCCAGTAAATCGAAGATTACAATCATTGTGGTTGACATTGTCAAGAAAGGATTGTATGAGCGCTACATAGCGACCCCAGATGATCAAGAGGTCGTCGATGTAGCGCCCATACCACAGGATGCAATCAAGAAATGGGTTTTGTTCATTATAGATGGCATGGTGCTTCCACCATGCCATAATTAAATTGGCTAATGTGGGAGAAGACGTGGCCCCATGGGGGCACCCACTAACTGCAGAAAAAACTGATCCTGAAATTTAAAATAATTGCTTTTAAATAGGTATTCAATAGTTAAAAGTATAAATTCCTGCAGGCCCTCAGTATAGGCACTAAATTGTTTTAGAAAGAAAGACACTGCCACTATAACCAGGTTATGAGGAATGCTGGAGTACAGACTAAGAACGTTGCAGCTTACCCATGTATGACTATCCTTCCATTCCCTATTGTTCATGTTTTGTAAAACTGCTTTTGTATCTTTTACCTAACCTGGGATTCTCTGTACTAATGGCTGTAGATATTTGTCCAGCCATGTACTAAGTCGCTCACTCAACGAATTATTGCTCGAAATGATAGGTCTTAAACCTGGTGGAAACTGATTTTTGTGAATTTTAGGAGCCCCATAAAAAATGGTTGTGGTAGGATCTTTTACATATAAATATGTTTTTGTTTTTCTGTTATTGCTCTTAATTTTATCCCTTCATCTAATAGATGTTCTAATTTCTTTTGAAAATGTAGAGTAGGATTCTCTTTCAATTTTCGATAAGTAATTGTATCATTAAGAGTATTATATACTTGTGATACATAAAGGCCATCATCCATCACAATAGTGCCCCCCACTCCCTTTGTCTGCTCTTTTTATTATAAGATTTTTATTATCCTTCAATTCTTTCAGGGCTTTACTCCAGCATTCCTCATAACCTGGTTATAGTGGCAGTGTCTTTCTTTCTAAAACAATTTAGTGCCTATACTGAGGGCCTGCAGGAATTTATACTTTTAACTATTGAATACCTATTTAAAAGCAATTATTTTAAATTTCCGGATCAGTTTTTTCTGCAGTTAGTGGGTGCCAACATGGGGGCCACTTCTTCTCCCTCATTAACCAATTTAATGATGGCATGGTGGGAGCACCATACCATCTATAATGAACAAAACCCATTACTTGATTGCATCCTGTGGTATGGGTGCTACTTTAACGACCTCTTGATTATCTAGGGTCGCGATGTAGCGCTCATACAATCCTTTTTTTGACCATATCAACCATAATGAATGTAATCTTCGATTTACTGGCACTTGGAATAAAACTAGCATTCCATTTTTGGACATCTATTTGAAAGGTGATACTGAGAAAGAACAGCTTATTACTAAACTCTATAGCAAACCAGGTACAGGTAACTCAATTTTAAAAGCGAATAGTTGCCATTCTCCTAGCACTATTGCAGCCATACCTTATGGCGAGTATGTTAGAGCTAGGAGAATTTGCACATTGGAGGAGGACTACACAGATATTAAAAAGATAGTGGATTCAAGGTTGCAGCAAAGAGGTTATCAGAAACCTTATCTGGATAGGGCAGAGGAAAATTAGAAATAAAACACAGCATCAACTATTGTATAATATCTCAGAAAAAAAAACAAAAGGATGCCAAGAATAAGGTGGTATTTACTACCAAATATAGTAAAAACTTCAAAGAGATTAAGTCTATTTTCTTCAAAAATATAAACATCTTAAGGCAAGACTTAATTCTATCTAAGATTATTTATAATGGTGTGGTCTGTATACCCAAAAGAAACAGAACATAAGGAAATATCATTTCACCTAGTGCTTGTATTGTACAAAACATAAAAATATTTGGTTATCACAAAAGTTTTTTTTTTTTTTAAATGTGGTGGAGCCCGTTGCAAAGCTTGTACATGGAGCAATAAAACAGATGTTTTTTTATGACTCACACAATATAAAAAGCTTTTCCATAAGTAGATTCATTAATTGTAATAACCATTATGTAATATATGTGACAGAATGTACAATATGTAATAAGAAGTATGTAGGTAGTACAATCTGGAAACTTAGGATAAGAATAGCAGAAAATCTTAATAGCATCAAAAATTGACAAGTACAGGCATCAGATGTAGCCAGACACTTTATAGAAGTTCACGAGTGCAACCTAGCAAGTTTCAGTTTTTATGCTATTAAACGTATTGAGTATCCATATCGGGGAGGGGCTTGGACATCAAAAAACAGATTACCAGAGGCATTTTGGATTTTGAACCTGGACACAAGAGCTCCGGAGGGTTTAAACTATAAAACGGACTTGTTGTATATTTACTAACATATATGGAGACATGTCAGTTGTATATTTTATATTGTGATGTGTCCAGTGTAGTAATTGGTGCTGACGTAATTGTAACATTGTATGGTGATTGGAGGCTTAAGTGTTCTTAAATTTAACGGTATTTTAATATTGTGGCTGTGAACAAGAGCTAGAGTAGCTCAAAATGCGTTAGCCAGTTACAATGTTTTTTAACCTCTATGGCCGTACTGCTGTTTTTACATTTGTATCAATAAAGCTGCTAGTTTTATCCAAGCCGGATTCAAGTGCTACAGTGACTGCGTACCTTAGCCGGGAGCGGCATTAAGCACTCCTGCTTTAGCGATTTCAGTGTGATACACACCATGATACCAAAGAGCACAATGACTACTTTTTTTTACATTTTAAATAGACAGACTTACTACTTTCAAATTTGAAAACACTAGTGGTGCTAATTACAGAATACAGCTTAAATTAACATATCACTATGGTAAATTTGTGTTCAATCTTTTCTAGGGAGACCATCATTTTTGACCATGTCAGTTTCATGAGTTCGTTTTTTTTTTTTGGTTGAGTCACAGTTCAAATGCAATCTATGATCTTCAGTAGTTGACTTTTATTAAATGTATTATTACTTTGACAATTTCAAGTTGCTTCAGTGGTCATTGAGGAATTTTCTTTCTTTAACAGAAAGGTACCAACAATTTTGTTTACTTGTGTAGCCCTAACCACAACATCATAGGTAAAAAGATATTGAGATGTTAGATATTCAAATGTCAGAAAGACAGGAGAGTTTGAGAGTAAAGGCGCATAACAACTGTTGACAGAACAGGTATCAATATGTCACAGAAATGTATGTGATTCTCTGTGACTTAAGTAATGTGCCCCTCAAACCTTGTGGGGGTCATCACAATCATGGACCAGTTCTCAATGAGAAGATAACAATGTTCTCACATTCTTTATCTTACTACACCAGTTGTTTACTCCCATCCTCATATTAACCCATAAAGGACTGGGGGGGGGGGGGTTCACAATCTTTTTTTCCATCCTGCCTTCCAAGAGCTATAACTTTTTTATATTTCCATCTACATCGACACATGAGGGTTTGTTTTTGTGGAACAAAAATTGATTTTTAATGTTGTCATTGACATTACAATAGAATATACTGGAAAACCCAGATAAAAATGTAGGGGGAATATGAAAAAAATTAATTGGGCCATTTTTGTGTGGGTTTCATTTTTATAAAGTTCACTGTTCGGTATAATTGGTATATTTTCTGTATTCTGCAGATCACTATGATTCTGGTGGTACCAAATGTTTAGAGTTTTCCCTATTTTATGGTACTTTTAAAAAGATTCTCTATTTTTTACATTTGCACTGCTGCACAATTTTCTGCGACCAATAACTATTTTGTTTGTGAGGGCTTGTCTTTAGTTTGTGAGTTTGTGAGGGCTGAAGTGCAGTTTTTTGGACATTTAATATTTTTACCACTTTGTATTAGTGTTGGATATCGACATCTGGCGATAGTCGTCCACCATCGAAAAAGTTTTTCGATAGTGAGCATTCGATTATGAGCGATGACCATTAAAGTCTATGGGAGAGCAACAACACCTTCATTCTTACACCCAAACAGGGTTGGAGAAGTTTTAACTAACAGCCACACAGTCAAATGGATACCTGCTACATCTTAGGCACAACACTTAGGCTATAAAAGCCACAGAAAAAATGTCACACACCATTCACTATCCCTGTCTTGTACCACAGCATGACCCTTAAACCTGCATCACCCAGAAATTAAAAAGTGCCAGAAGGCAGTATTATTTTAACCATCATTTTACTTGAACTGGACATTGAATATCCCTGTCCTGGAACGCAGCATGAGCCCCAAACCTGCATGACCCCCAGATTAAAAAGTGCCGGAAAAATTAGTCTTTGAACCACAATTTTAGTTTAAATGGACATTTAATATCCCTGTCCTGGGCCACAGCATGAGCCCCAAACCTGCATGACCCCAGATTAAAAAGTGCCAAACAAAGGAGTCTTTCAACCACCATTTTAGTTGAACTGGACATTGACTATACCTGTCCTTGACCGCAGTATGACCATTAAACCTGTCTGACCCCCAGATTAAAAAAGTGCCGGGAAAAGGGAAGTCTTTGAACCACCATTTTAGTTGAATTTGGACACTAATTTATCTGTCCTGTGCCGCGAATTCCCTTAAACCTGTCTGACCCACGGGATTAAAAAGGCCGGAAATAGGAGTTTTTTCAACCAAAAATTTTAGTTGAACTGGATTTTTAACAAACCCTGCCTGGCCCAAAAAGAAAGCCCCTTTAACCCCTTGTCTAAAAAACCCTATTTTAGGCTGTGCACATCAAAAATTTAATTCAAAAAAACCGCAAGCAAAGGTGCACACTAAAAAGGGCCAAATAAAACAAAAAACACAAAAATCAGGGCCCCACAAAAAAACAAAGGGTTAAAACCTCAAGGTATATAGGAAAAAGGAAAAATGCATTATGCAAAGGGAAAATAAAAAAACCCTTTGGGACTTTAGTTTACAGTTTTTGATAAAAGTTTGGGGTTTTTTTAAAGCTCCCCTCCCAAAAACGTAAAGGGGATCCCAGGAGGTGAGCCCCTACACTAAAATTTTCCCTCACTGGGCGTAAAACCCAGACTGCAACTTCGGGTATTTAGGAAACTAGCAATTGAATTATCCTGCACGGGTTTTAAAAAAAGAGGAAAGCTGAGTGCAGCAAGCCAATAAAAATTCCCAATCCCCAAATTTGAACTCCCAAAACTTACAGGCTGTGCAATCTAAAATAAATTCAGAAAAACGCAAGCAAAAGGTGCAACTAAAAAGGGCAATATTTACATCTAACAAAAATATCAGTGGGCACAAAAAGGACTAAGTAAAAACCTCAAGGTATATGGGAAAATTTTAAAAATTTGCTTTAAATGCTAAAAAAAATATAAAAAACCGGGACTCTTATTTTAACAGTTTTTGGGAACAAAGTTGTTTTAACCCTCACCTCCCAAAACGTAAAAGGGGACCCCGGCGGGGTGATTCCCTCACAAAACATGTTCCCTTTCCTAGGCGCCCAATTTCCGGGACGCAACTTCGGGTTTTGGTGGGAACTGAAAAGGAATTATCCGGCAGGGTTTTAAAAAAAGGGGCACTAAAGTGCAGAAAAGCCAATGAAAATTGCCAATCTCAAAGGGAACTAAAAAACCAAAATTTAGGCTGTGCACACCTTAAACTTTCTGCCCCCAGATTAAAAAGTGCCGAAAAAAAGGAGTCTTTCAACCCCTTTTTAGTTAAACCTGGACTTTGGAACAATACCTGTCCTGGCCCGCAGAAAGACCATTAAACCTTTCTAAACCCCAGTTTAAAAAAGTCCGGAAAAAGGAACTTTCAACCACCTTTTTAGTTGAACGGAAATTTATTTGCCCCTGCCCTTTGGCCCCACAGTTAACCTTTAAAAACCTGTCGCCCCCAGATTAAAAAGGGGCCGGGAAAAAAAGGAAATTTTTTTAAACCCCCAAAAATTTTAGTTGAAACGGGAAACTTTTTCTAAAAACTGCCCCTTGGACCGCAGTTTTCCCTTTTTAAAACCCTTTTCCCCTGACCCCCAGTTTAAAAATTTTGCCGGAAAAGGAGCCCTTTAAACCCACCTTTTTTATTTGAACTGGCCCTTTTTGACTATACCTTTCCGTGCCCCCCACCCAATGCCCCGGGGGCTGGATTTAAATGGGGTGCGGGGAGACCCCGGGGAGCCCCGTAAAATTATTAAAAAAGCAGGTTAAAATGCCCGGGATGACGAAGAACCCGAAAACTGTCGGCTGAAGCAATTCGGAACGGAAGTGTGAGAACTCCACCCTTCCTCAGTACCCAGTCAAGACCCGGGGTTTGCGCGCCCCCCCGTATAAATTTGCGGCCCAAAATTTGACTTCACTTGGAAAATACTGGTGGTTAACGCCCCTGTTACACCCGGTTTCCCCTTTTTTCTTGGAAATTCCTTTTTCTTTTTTTCCCAAAACTGCTGGGGGAAAATTTTTCTTTTCTTTTTTCCCTCTGCCGTGCTCCTTTCCCCCTTGCCCCTTTTGAATAACCTACATCGGGGTAAAGGGTTTTCCTGAAACCCCCTTGTAAATTCAGAGGAATTTTTTTACCAGCTATTTTGTACATGAAATTTTTTTAAATTATTTTAATTCTAGAAAACACTTTTTTTTAAATAGGATGGAACCCACCCATGTCTTTGTTTCTTTTTTTTTTAATTGTTTTAAAAGGGGTTTTGGTCTCAATACAGGGATTGTTTATTATTTAAAAAGATCTTGCAAAAACAATAAATTTTGAAAATTATGTGTCCTTTACAGTGCCCAACCTTTTCCCCTTTTTTCCTGCCCAGCACCATCACCCTTGACCACTCTTACAATTGTGAAAAACAAATGTTTTGTTAGAAAAAAAAATTTTTTTTTAAAAATTGGGACCGTAGAAATGGGTGAAATTTCAAAGAAAAATTCCCCCAAAAATTAAAAGCAGGGCCCCTTTGACCACTTTGGAAATTGTGAAAAAAAATTTCTTTTAGAAAAAAATTTTTTTTTTAATAATAGGACCTGTTAATGCTTTATTTCAAAGCAAAATCCCCCCCAAAAATTAAAAAGCATGACCCTTGACCCACTTTGGAAAATTTTGGGGAAGAAAAAATTTGTCTTTTAAAGAAACAACTTTTTTTTAAATAGGAAACCTTTTAGTATAGCTCCCATTTAAAAGGGCAAAATGCCCCCAAAAATTAAAAAGCATGACCCTTGACCCAAATTTTGGACAATTGTGAAGAACAAATGCCCTGTTAAAAACAACTTTTTCTTTTTAATGGGGCCCCTGTAGTATTGAACCATTTCAAAGCACATGCCCCAAAAAAATTAAAAAAATAAATTTCTAAGCCCCTTTTAAAAAATTTTGGGGGGAGAAAGGGCCACTTAAAACCCACATTTTTCCAAAGGCCATGATTTTGTTGAATCTACGCACATGCCCCCAAAAAAAATTAAAAAATTGACTTCTCACCCCCTTTTAAAAAATTTTGGAGGGGAAAAAATGCCACTTAAAACCAAATTTTCTTTCCCAAGGACCTTTAATTATAGCTGAAACTCACGCAACATGCCTCAAAACCTTTTGACAAGGGCAAAACTTCTTAAGAAAAAAGGGGGAAAAAGGAAAATAGGGTGTTTTTAATGAAACCCTTTTGCTGTCTTTTACAGCCCTCCTACAGCAAAAAGAAAATAAAACTGGGGAAAAAGGGAGAAAAAAAATTTGGAAAAGTAAGAAATGTTCTTTTTTAAAAAAAATTTTTCAAGGGCCTTTTCGTTTGAAGAGGAATGTAAAGTACCCCCGGGGCAACAAAATCGGTGACCTGGGCAATTGGGGCCAAACTTTTCATAGAAAATCCTTTGCCGGATTCACCTTGATAAAAGCCCAAAGGGGACCCACATTACTGTGGAAACCCGGATGCGTTTTTTTGTAATGACTCCCCCAGCTGTGCTGAAGGTCCGGGCTCAAAAAATGACGCGGCTGCTGGGAGGACAACCCTTATGGCGTGAGAAAAGCTCGGGCCATTCTTTCCAAATTTTGGTACCCGAATTTCTATTGGGTCCGGAAACATTTTTACAAAAAAAAAGGGTTGAGACGCGGGATGGTCGGGGCCCATGATCAAAAGTTTAATCTCGGGGTTTTGGATGGGGTGCCCGTTTGCATGCTTGGGTGAGGGGGTAAAAAAAATTGGGCCAAGGTCACCCTTTTGGCTTCTGCCACCTTCCCTCCCTTCTGCCGCTACGCCTCCCTTGGGCCTTACTGCTGCCCACGTCGTTGAGGGTTGTTCCACCGTGAAAATTGGGGAAACTTAACAGACGAACAGAGGCCCTCCATTTTGATCAATCACAAGGTCTCCTTTTCCCTGCCTTTTTTCTCTCTATTTGGGTGGGGGGGTTTGGAAAGTGCTGAGTTTTTGTTTTGAAAGGGGGATCCAGGAGGGTGGCCACCCAGTAAAAGTTTTTTCCTTTTGATGGCCTTAATGCGGGGAAACATTTTTGGGGGAAAATGGGGGCATCCAAGCACTCATGTGAGAGATGGAGCCTTAAATTTCCAAGCCCCCGGGTTTTCCGGGGGGGGGAAAATCAAACTTATCTTCCTATTTTTCCTCCTCCCCCAAAAATTTTCCCGCCAACCTTTTCCCCAAGGCAGGGACGTCGGTAAAAACGGTGTCTAGGAATACCACCTCCTTTTCCCCTTTTCCCCTCCTCCTCCCCCTTTCCGTTTGCCCCCGGACAGCTTCAAAAACCACCCCTTTCTTGCCTGAGATGAAGCACCCTGAGAGTGATGCGCCACCTTTCCCTAGCTCGGGACCCCAAAACCACGGGCCAAATAAAAACCCGATGAAATTGTAAAAAACGTGGGACTTGGGGTTTTTGACGGAAGGAAAGGCCCCCCGGCCCCACTTGTCCTTTCTCCCCTCCGTCGCTGGGGGGCCCCTGTTGTTTCGGTGCCCAACGATCTTCCAGAACTAAGATCCCAAAATGCCATGTAAAAGGGGGCATTGTCCGCACTGACCTTTTTGGGTGGCTTCTTCAAAACGGCCCCAAGGGGGGGGGGGGGTTTGGTGCAGGGGCTTTTTCCCACCTCCCACCCACCTGGGTGGTTTCAACCCCCCGGGGTTTCCGCACCGCTGTTTGGGTCGGGCCCAGTGTCACTTCGTACTGCTTAAGGGCCTTTCCCGCGCTTTTCACAATCGCGGGGGAGCATTGGAGGGGGGAAATCCAGTGTGTTGCCCCCCGTCAAAAAAATGAGACGGTTGAGGGGGAGGCCGAGTGACGCTGAAAACGCAGCCAGGGCGGGGGACAAAGGGCGGGGTTTGGGGAACGGGGGAAAGTGCAAAACTTAGACTTCAAACCCTTTCCTCAACAGGCATTCCAGACCCGGGTAGCTCTTAGAAATTTTGGAGGGACAAGGTTCTGACATGTGCCGGGCCAGGGATGTGAAACCAGCCAACCAAATCAAAAAGGGGGGCCACAGTTTTTGCCCTTTATCGCAACCACCTTGCCTGGCAAAAGGGTTTCCCTTGGCCCCCACCGGGCGCTCGGTCCCCGTTGGGGGAAAAGAGCCGTCCACATCCCTGCCCTGGGGGGGAGGCCCCAAAGACAGAAAATTTTTCAACACGGCCTGGTTTCTTGGGAAAGGTTAAAGCCACCGAGGCCCCTTGGGGGGAAAAAAACCCTCCCACCCCTGCGGTTTTAAAAAGGGAAGTGGCCCCGAGCCTGAGAGCCACCGAACCCCCCAGGGAAAACCACCCAGCTACCCGGTGAGCGTCACAGAGATATAGGGGCCCTTGGGGCCGTGCTTACTAGTCCATGTGTGGGGTGGCCCGATGGACTTTTCCCCCAACAGAGGGCAGAAAAACGCGGCTTAAAAATTTTAGTTTGACACTTGGCGGCCAGGGCGGGGGAGGGCCCTTTTTGGCAAAAAAATGCCTGTTTCGGCATCTGGTATTGGGGGCAGGCAAGGCCATGACTGGGGGGAAACCCATCTGTGTCCCCCCAGAGGGAAAAGGGCAACATTTCCAAGGCCAAAAGCCTGGCAATGCCGACATTCAGGTTTTTGGGTTTTTTGGGGAGGGTTTTGGGGTTAAAAAGGTGTTTTTTCTGCCCCCCAAACCTGGAAGACGGGAAGGCTGGCGGCGGGACGGGCCCTGTAGGGCTTGCAGGTCGCAAACGGGCGGAAGGAAAAGGGGGAAAAGGAGGGGTTCTCTGGGGGTTTGCGGGGTGGAACTCGGGCGACGGGGGGGAGGCGGAATCCCTAAACATGACTCTGAGAGACAGGGGAACTGGGAACCTTGGTGGGGGGGACGGAGGGGGCGGGGGCAAGGGGGGGACAGTAATGGGGGCCCCCCGGGGGCTGGCCTTTTTTTTGGCCCAATTGTTGCCCCCATTTCAACTAAAGTTCCGGGCATTTGACTAGAAAATTTTGGGGGTTTTTTTTAAACCAAACCTAAGGTTTGCCTCAACTTATGGGTTTACTGCAAAGGGGGCATATACATCGCTGGGGAATCAGAGGCCTTGGTCAAAAAAGGCCCGGGTTTGAGGGGCCCCTGGACCTTTTTGCGGGGGAAAAAGCGGGGAGCGGGGTTGCCCCGACCATGGCTGGGGGAATCATACAGCGGACTTCTGCGACCGCCCCCCCCCTTTTTGAGGCAGAACCCGTACGACACTCCCCCAAATTGGGTCTTCCTCCTCCCCATGATGAACCCGCTCGCAAGCAAATTCTGCGGAAAAGCCCCACGGGGGTTCCCCCAATTTGTGTAAACATCATCATCAACACGGGGTAAACTTATCGTCCTGCATTCTGCACCCAGGACGGGGGGCACAAGCAAAGGGACGCAAGGCTTTTGCCGACCCCCCGGGTTTTTTTGCCGATTGCCCGGTTTTTCCTTCCCCCTCTGGGGAAACCCTTAACTGGGGGGGGACGGGAGCAGAGAAAATCATCCTCTTTGGCCTCTTGATTTTTAAATGCCTTCTGACCCCAACCCCATTTTGTCATCAAAGAGGTCTTCCGAAAAAAGGGTTTTCCAAAAGTGGTTTGGGGACAAGTTTGGGCATTTGGGCCCGCTAATGTTTTGGGCGGAAGCGGTGTTTTGAGACGAAAACCCCTTTGTGGCCCCTGACTTTGGGGGGACAAATTTAAGGGCTGCGGATTAGGGTTTTTCATTAACCCTGAAGGACAATTTTGGGGACGGGTGTTTATTACTGAGATTCCCCAGGGCCCTGACCCCCGCCCATGACAGGGCCCGAGGTCCCGCAATGATGAACCGCTGGCATGCTGGTTTTTTCGCCAGCACTGGAAAAGGGGCACCCTTTTTTCGGGGGATCTACCTCCATGTCCAACCCCCCCCCTTTTTTCGCTTACCCCCTGAAATTTTCTCCCAAGTTCCGGGAAAAATTCAAAATTTTAGAAGGGATTTGGGAAAAGTTTTGGAAAGTTCTTTTTAAAAAATCGGCAAAACACAGTATTTTCAATCCCTCAAAACAAAACAAAATTGTTTGGGTTCCCAAAAAAATGCAAAGTAAAATCCCATCAAATCAACAAAGCTGGCCTGCGCCAAAGTGAAAAAAAAAAAAGTAATTTAAATGTATTCGGGTAATAAAAGGGTATTTTTTTTGGGACCTAACAATTAACCCGTGGGTTTAAATACACAATTCTGGATTCCCAAAATTTTAAATTCAAGGTGGGGGTTATCAAAAAAATCTGGACTGGGCAAAAGTGCAAAAAAACACGAAACTGTAATGTTTCGGATAATAAAAAAGGGAATTTTTTGCCACCTATCAATTCACCTGTGGTGACTAAAAAATTGCCGTATTCACATTTTAAATGCATGGTGCCTCAATGAAAAAAGCTGTAGTGCACCAAAATCAAAAAAAAACGGAAACTGGGAATGTTTTTCGGATCAAAAAAGGTTTTTTTTTTTTGTGGCCCAAAAACCTTTTAACAATTTTTAAAAACCCGGGGGGTAAACAAAAAAAAAAATGGCTTTTTTGGATTCAAAATTTAACAACAAGGTTTTTTCTCTCATCAACAAATCTGGACTGGGCAAAAGTGCAAAAAAAAACGTATCGTAAAGTATTTGGAAAAATAAAGGTTTTTTTTGGCACCTATCAATTCACCTGTGGGACTAAAAAATTGCCAAGAAAAAACCCTTTAAGGCAAGGTGCCCAATTTAACAAAGCTGTAGTGCCCCAAAGTCAAAAAACACGTATCCCGTAAAGTATTCGGAAATAAAAAAGGAAATTTTTGGGGACCTATCAATTTACCCTGTGGTAAATAGACAATTGTGGATTTTAAAATTTAAAAATGCAAGGTGGGTCTATCAAAAAAATCTTTGGGTGGCAAAAAAGGGGAAAAAACCACGTATTGTAATTTATTCGGATTTAAAAAAAGGGGATTTTTGGCACCTATCAATTCCCCCTGGGTGACCCAAAAAATTTCAGTATTCACATTTAAAAAGGGAAGGTGCCCCAATGAACAAAGCTGTATTTCCCAAAGTCAAAAAACCGTATCGTAAATGTATTCGGATAATAAAAAAGGAAAAAATTTTTGGGACCAAACAATTCACCGGGTGACTACAAAAATTTTGTATTTAAAATTTTAAATGCAAAGTAGAACTATCAAAAAAAACGGCCTGCGCCAAAGTGAAAAAAACACGTATCTGAAATGTAATTTTTGGGAAAAAAAAAGGTATTTTTTGGCACCTAACCAATTAAAACCCGTGGTGACTAAAAAATTGCAGAAAATTTACATTTAAGTGCAAGGGGCCTAAATAACAAAACTGTAGTGCGCCCAAAATCAAAAAACACGAAACTTTAAAAAATTTAATTTTGGAAATTTCAAGGTTTTTTTTTGGCCCCTTTCCCCCCCTGTGCTGCTTTCTGGTTTCTAAAATTTTGTACAAGGGGATATATCAACAAAGGTGGGAAAAGGGGAAAATTGAAAATTTTAAACCCATCGAAATGTATACTGTTTAAAAAAAGGGAGTTTTTGCAACCCAAAAAAGAGCCTGCGTTACTAGAAAAGTTTTGGGTTTTTTTAAGTTTTAGCTGCCCCAAAATCCAGGAAATATTTTTAAAAGAAAAACTTTTAATAAAAAAAGCTAAAGCAATGTCTACACAAGTCTTGGTTTTAAATTTAACCAGTATTCTTTATAGAGGCTTGTTTTTTCGTTTTTAAAACAAGATATTTTTGGCAAACCCTTTCCCAATTTCCCCGTGGTTTACTATAAAAATGCTGGATTCAAATTTAAGTGCAAGGTGGATATAACAACAAAAAATGGAATTTTCCAAAAAATTTAAAATGAACACCCCATCTGAAATTATACTGAAAAAAAAAATGGGAGTTTTGCATCAAAAAGAACCCGCAGTTTTCTAGAAAAGATGTGTATCCTATAATTCACTGCCCCAAAATTTAAGGTAAATATTTTCCCTTTGAAAAAAAGTTAATAAAAAGCTATTGCAAATTCCAAAACTAAGTCTTTTGGGAAATTTTTCCAGGGGTTTTTTTAATGAGCTTTTTTCTGGTTCGCCCCGCGGGGCCCCCCCCCCCCCCCTCCCCCCCCCCCCCACTTTACAGCAGTAGGTGCTCCTTTTAAAAAACTTACCTAACTATATAAAATCTTCCAATCTCTAATTTTAACAAATTGAAAAGGGCCCAGCAAATTGTAGAGGTTTCTCTGTGAAGGAAAAATAATAAATTTTGCTGAGCTGTTTTGGGCACAAGGGAGAGCCCCCACGCCTTTTTGCTCTGAGAAATTTGGGGGGATATGAGGCTTTAACAGGAAACGCTGTTTATGGAAAAACCGGGGTTTATTTATTTTTCCAGCCAAACGCCAAAAATACAAAATCCCCGTCTGCGTTGCCCAAACATCTCCCCCCTGCTTTAAACTGTAATCTGATTTGGGTGGGCCCCCAAAAATTAAAAGGAACGCCCAAAAAGGCCCCGATTTAATAGGATGCACGAATTTTAAAACCCAAAATTTTCGCATGATCTAAAAAATTTCCCATCACCAAAAAAAAATGTGCCCCCTTTTTAACTTTGTCGATAATAATCGCTTAAAAACTACTTTTTATTCTAGTTTTTGGGGAACACAAAATATCCCAAAAAACTGATTTTTTTTTTTTACTTTTTTTACTTGTACATGCAGTCCCATAAATACTCGACCGTTAGGGGGGCGTGAATTTCTTTCACAAAAATTCGAAATTTAAATTTTAAAAAGAGAGTGTACCAAAATTTGGGGCTCCCCTTTCTTCCCATAAGCAATAATATGACAGTTACAAAAGCCTACTGTCAAGGTTGCCCCAAACAAACCCTGTAAACCCCGCAATTGGGAAAAATTTTCCTAACCCTTGGGTTTTTAAACCCGGAAGCAACAGACAATAAATACGATGAACAGAGCACAGATGAAGAAGAAAACAAATAAGTAAACGTGGTCAGTCGAGCCAAGATAGCAGATGTGCACAAAACAAAAACCAGGACAAAAGAGAAATCACAAAGGGACATAAAAAAACTTTTAAACCAAAATTTAAATTCCTGTCCCCGCAAGGTTTGGGGTTCAGGAACTTAATTTAAACAACCCTGTCCAAAACCAAAAGGGTAAAGCGACATTTAAACCCCTTTTAATTGGGGGGTTGGGGCACAATTACCGACAGTTAAACCCCCCTTTTAACAAAACGGCCCCCTAGAATCGATTACCAAAAAATTACTCATTTGGTGTTGAGGAAGAGGGAACTACCTCAGAATGTTCCCTTTGATGCTCCTGTATAAGACTGCTGAATTGAACCAAAAGCCAGAACACAAGAGAAATCCAGGGGACGAGCAAAAAAATGGGGTTTTTAAAATCTCCCCCAAACCAGGACTGGATTTTAGGGGCTTAATCCATGAGACTCTGTTCCAAACCCAGGCTGAGGCTTAAAAAAGACAGAAAAACCCCTTGAGGGGTGGGGAAAACCCTTTCTAACACCCCCTTGGGTCCCCCCGTCACGCACCATTGGCGCCGTCATTAAACATGGGGTTTCGCCCCGGAAAAAGGAATGGTGCGTACACCAATCCTCATCCCCTTTAGGGGAAAATTTTTTACCAAACCCGAGAATAGGAGCCAGCACTAATCCCTGCTGTTAGCAAAGGGGGGCGGGTTTTAAAATTTAAAAGGGGGGAAACCCATAAAAAATAAAGCAGGCCTTTTGCGAGTGAGGGCCCCAACCTTTGTCCCTTAAACAATAATAGCTGGGATCCATTTGTCCATTTTTCGCTAAAAGGGTTAATGGTTTTTGGTTTAAATTTACTTATTTACATGTGTAAATTTTTAGATAAAACCCGCCTTTATGTGCAACAGCAAAAGGTCAACCCCAAAAGGGGAAAAAGCAAAAAATCCGCAAAAGATTGATTTTCCCCCCAAATTTAAATTTAAATATTCCCCTTTGGTCAGTTTGTCCCCTTAACCCGGGTGTTTATAAAAGCAGCAACCTTTTATATTTTTTTTCAAAATTTCTAATAAATGGGTAATAAAAAAAAGTTTTTTACAGAAAAAAAAAATGGTTGGGGCCCATAAAACCCGTCTTTTTCTCCAACCTTATAAACTATGTATGTAACTGTTTAACTATGACGAAGAGATCTAAGTAGTCTGAAAGGCTTGCTATTTGTCATTAAACTTTTCAACTATTTTAAAAAGGGAATTTCCCCTTCAGGGAAAATTTCAAATGAAGAAAAAAGTTATCAAGATTCCACTTACAAAGGCAAAATCAGAAGTTAAACCCTGAAAAAAAAAAACCACATTGCTGAAAAAATTTAAAATAAAACAATTTTTTTGGGTTTAAAAATCAGAGGACAGCACAATCAAAACCAAAAGGTCCCGGGTTACCCCGGAAAGGAACCGAGAAATATCTACAACTGTCATTGAATGTTATGCAAGTTTATAGTAAATTTCTTGAAATTTTAATTTTTTCCAAATAAAAGCCCAGTTTCCATAAAGTGGGCCAAACCCGGTAAGGGGAAAATACAAAATTTTTTTTTAAAGGGCCCAAAAAAAAAACAGACATTTCCCTCTAGTTCTCCCATTGTTGCAAAATTTGATCCGAGAAAGCAAAACCCCTCCCATTAAATAGAAGCCAATTGTCCCAAACCCAGGGAAAAAAAAACCCTTTAGAACCAAATTTGGGAAAAACCCTGGATCAACGACCCTTCTCCTGTGTTTAATCCCTTTATCTTCCACACACAAAGAGTAGGTGAAAAGGTGTCTGGGAAGAAGGAAAAGGGATTTTCATTTCCCCGTCAAAGCAAAACCAAACCCTTTTTTTGGAGTTAAAAGCCAGTAAAAAGATGTATACCCCCCTCTTTTTCCCGGACTACAAATAGGGGGATGAAAAAATTTTTAAAACAGTTTGGGGCTTTGCAAAATGAAGCCCGAATTTTTGTAGATTGAAAAATTGTGCAGCTCAGCCTAGCAACATGGTCTCCAAAATGGTTACTTGCAGTGTCTATATTTTTATTCACTGTTCATGTTGTATTACAACTAGAGATGGGCGAATTTCTCAAAAAATTTGGTTTCGGGCACTTTTGCCCCAATTTCCCCCCAAAAATTTTAAAATTTTTGGGCCGAATTTTTTCGGGACAAAGCGTTAAAAAACACTATTTCCAGGCTACACAGAGCCTGGGAGGGTGCGTAAACCCTTGTGCCCATTCTTAAATAAGCAGGGGGCTTGGTTTGGTCCTTAATTTCAATGTTTTGTTTTTTATACCGCCGAGACGCCGCCGCTCTTTGAACGCTTCACTAAAAAAATTCCCGGGCACTTAAAAAGGGCCCAAAAAAGACCAAAAAAAAATGAAAGGGGGGGGGGGGTAGCCCATAAAGTCATGGGGCGAATTTGGAAAAAACCAACTGAGGGCTCAGGTTTGGAACTTCAGTGACAGAGGTTTTGGAGGTGACGACGGGGAAACCAAAGCACCCCAAGAGTCGACGTGGGAAAAATGACATTCGGAGGTGGCAAAAACAGGGGTAAGGGCCACAGGTGGCACCCAAAGACACAGTGTTAGGTTAAAGGCGCAGCATGGGTCAGAAGTGGCACAAAGACATTCTGGGGTGGAAAAAAAGGAGTAGGCCACAGAGTGGCACAATGACACAGTGTGGAGGTCACGCGAAAGCAGCGTGAGGTAGACAGTGGCCAATGATATTTGGAGGTGGAAAAAAACAGGAGTGGGCCCCCAAGAGTGGCACAATGCGCAGTGTGTAGGTCACAGCAGCAACCACAGCAGCAGCATGAGGTCGGGACAGGGGCACAATGAATTCTGGAGGTGGAAAAAACGGGTGGGCCACGAGTGGCACAAGGACAGGAGTGGGGTGACGGCGGCGCAGTATGAGGTCAGCGTGGCAAAATGACATTTGGAGGTGGCAAAACAGTGTGGGCCCACGGTGGCAAAATGACGAAAAGGGAGGTGGACGGCGGCACAGTTTTGAGGTCGACAGGGGCACAATGACATTCTGGAGGTGGCAAAAAAAACAGGGTAGGCCCACTATGATGCCACACTACTGGCCGGACGGACAGTTCTCCCTGAAAAACTCGGCAAGTTGCGGCAACACACCGTTTGGTGCCCCGTAGTCCGGGATTTCTAAAAAGGGGTGCGAGTGTGTCCAGAGGCCACCACCTGTTGGTTTAGGGTTGTCCGGTCCTGCTGCTGCTGCTGCTGCTGGCGACTGCCCTCCTCACTAGGCGGGTGAAGGAAGTGTCATCAGTGACTCCAGACTTAGGTTGCTGCTGATGGAGCTGGTACTGCTCCTACCCCCCCACTGTCCCCCAGCAGCTGCGGCAGTAGGACGTGAGCGCTGAAGAACCCCCCGGTCGGACCTGTCAGAGGAGGGACGATGCCGCACATAGGCAGCGGCCAACTGACTACGGAGGATTTCCCTATAGTATTTGAGTTTGTCTCCCTTCAATAGCTGGGAAAAAGGCTCCCATTTTGGACCGGGAGCATGGGTCCAATATGGTGGAGAGTCAGAAGTCATCCCTCTGCCGGATGCTGACTATTCGGCTGTCACTAGCCAGGCAAATCAGCATGCTGTGGGCCATCTGCACAAGTGACTCCGAGGGGCTCCCTGCCTCCATCTCCACTTATACTGCCACGGTGCTTGCGGGTCATCTGCCTCGTCTTCCTCATCTCCATCTACCTCTTCCAGCTGCTCCTGCTCCTCCTCTCTTGTCACCTGGGTAGAAAATCCACTCATTTCAGCAGACAATGCTTCTGCGCCAATGTCCTCCTCCTTCTCCATTTCAGTCCCCACCGGACTCATGTGGCCGCAAGATGTAGTCGCCACGTCTCCAGTCCCCTGCCCAGACAGATTTTTCAGCATCTGTTCCAGGACATGAAGCAGTGGAATGACGTTATTCATCCCGTAGTCCTGGCGCTGACAAATAACGTGGCCTCCTCGAATGGCCTCAACAAACGGCAGGTGTCACGCATGAGCTGCCACTGGCTGACAAAGTTACACAGGGGAGTACTCCTGTCCGTCTGGATCATCAAAAAATCGTTAATGGCCTTTCTCTGTTCATACAGTCGGTCCAACATGTGCAGGCTGGAATTCCAACAGGTGGAAACATCGCATATTAGAGTGTGTTGGGGGAGGCCTTTCTGCCGCTGCAACTCGAGGAGGGTGTTCCTGGCTTTGAAGGAATGGATGAAGTGCATGCACAGTTTCCTGGCCATTTTCAGAATCTTCTGAAGATCGGTGGAAGACTTCAGGAACCTTTTCACAACCAGATTGAACACAAGCGCCATGCAGGGTGCATGGACCATCCCTCCTCGGTGCAGCGCGGACACCATGTTCCTCCCATTGTCCGTCACCATGGTTCCGATTTGCAGTTAGCGCGGAGAAAGCCACACATCGATTTTGTCACGTCAGAGGAGGAGCAGTGGGCCCTGACTGCCACCCAGCCCACTGTCCCTGCCTACTTGACGTGTTGCCCTAAATGGCAGACCCCAACTGGACGACAGTCCCTACTCTCCTACGTGCAGGGCCGTCAGGGAAACGCGAAGTCAACAGTCTGGGTCGATAATAGTACAGGTACGCCAAAGCCACAAATCAGAAACCAAGAAAAAACCCCAAATACAACCCGGGGGTCAAAACCAGGAGGTAACGCGTACAGAATCAGAGGACGAGAACGATCGGGAAGCAAGCCGGGTCAGGGAAAACAGAGTAAACAAGAAAACGGGAAAACCAGGAGAAACACAAAGGGTAACCTTTCACAGGCAAAGAAAATCCAAACTGACCCAGTTTAAATGGCCCCCCCGGACACCCCCCCAGCAGTGATTGGTGCGGCCTTGGGCTCCTTTTTTGGTCTGGCGACACACCCTCTGAGCTGATTTGAAGCCGGCTGTCATCTTTCAGCCGGGCTTTCCCTGGGGTTTCCCCGACTGGAGGGATTAACCCCTGTAGCACCTTGCCCTCCACGGCAACAACATGTCCCATGACATCCCCCCCCCTTTTAGGGGGGCCACTGGACCCTTCCCTGGTGGGGTTTGCCCCGGGGGGGAGTCATGGAATTCCCTGATCAGGATTCGGCATGAAAAATCGGGCCCGGGAACCCCACGACCTTCCTCCGGACCTAACCCTTCCATGGACCAGGTATTGCAGGGATCTCGGGCACCTACGGGAGTCCAAATCAGCGACCTCTATTCCATTTCACCCTCAAATTTACAGGAGGGGGGGGGTTTGGGAAGGCGAAGTCAAAGCCGGTATTCCCTTTTTAGTAATGTTTGATAAAAATTATGTCCCAGACAAGGGGGTAACTTCGACGGATGCACCGGTTTAAAAATACTTCTTGTACAACATACGGACCCACAAAACAGGGGGCTAGTTTCCCGGGAAGGCACCTTTAAGACGTAGATTAGGGGTAGACAACCAAACCTTATCTCCACAAAAAAAATGGAGTAGGACCCTCCGTCCCCCTTTCCCTTTTTGGATGCTCGGGGTTGAGCAAGTTCTTCAACTTGGGCCCGACGGGCCCAAGATTTTTAAACGATAACATCCCCCCCAAAGGGTCAGAAGTAGCTTGGAAAAAGAATGCTCGGATGAAAACCGTATTACAGAAGAACGGCGAAACCCGACGAAACTTTATCCTGATTGTTAATTGCAAAATTCCACAAAACGGAAAGTATTTCACCCCCCGCTTGCTGATCAGAAACAAAAAAACAAAGCTTTTTGTGTAACTTTTGGGTTTTTCCCCCCTCTCCGTCTGCCCATTGTCTCAGGGTAAAAGGGCCCGAGGAGAAGGATAGGTAATACCCAACCCTTTAAAAGGGGATCCCAAAAGCGAGAAACAAATTAAACCCTCTGTCAGAAACGATATTCTGGGTAACCCATGCGTTTCACAATATGTTTAAAAAACAACTCAGCGAGCTTTTTGGACGACGACAACCCCCTGGTGGAACCAATTACATTTTTTGCTAAGCGATCCACCACCACCAAATAACCGACTTACCCTCAGAGGTAGGCAGATTCGGCATAAAATTCTTGAAATAGGGCCATGGATGTTTGGGGGATGGGAAGGGACAAAGTTCCCAGGAGGACGGGTTTGGGAACCTTTGCCTGAGCACAAATTTTAATGCTGCCACATGGCCCTCCACATCCGATTTTAAAAGACGGCCACCAGTAGTTGCGAGAGAGAGCCCTTTATGCCAGAAAATCCGGGATGTCCAGATAATAAGAATCATGTATTCCCCTTTAAAAAACGTAAGCAAAACTGGGGGGGGGAAAAAGATTTAGAACCCAGGACAATTAGGGTTTTCCCAATGTCCTGGTGTGTCTTAATCTGTGGCTAATGGGGGGGGACAGGTGAGACAATCGCCCTTGGGTAAAATGGGTAGGATCCTCCGAGGCGAGTGACTGGCCAGAAGCTTCTAGATAAAATGTCAGTTTTTAAATTTTTAGATCTGGTCTGTAAGTGTGAAAAAATTAAAAAAACGGGTAAAAAACAACGCCCAACCGAGCCTGCGGGGGTTCAGCCTTTTAGTGTTCTCTGAAAGGTCGGGTTTTATGATCCGTTAAGCCGTACTTGGTGTTGGGCCCCTCGGGGAAGGGCGCCATTCCTCAAAGGGCCCACTTAATCGCCAAGAGCTGCGGGTTCCCCAACGTCATAATTCTTTTGTCGAGGAAAATTTACGGGAAAAAAAGGCCCAAGGGACGGAGTTTGTCATGGCGGCCGACCCTGAGAGAGGCCCCCCACCCCAAACTCAGAAGCAAAAACCTCGTGACAAAGGGTTTCTGTGATTGTTTGAATAAAACCCGGAGCTGACACAAACCCACTGCTTAAGTTTCTCAAATGCCTCTATGGCTCAGGTTGAAATTACGTTTCACCCTTTTTTAGTCTGTCCGAAAATGGCCGAACAAGAACAGAAAAATCTGAATAAATTTTCGATAATATTGGAAACCCCAAGGAACCCTGCAAGGCCTTCAGGGGGCGGGCACCCATCGAGATAGCCCGAACCTTTTTGGGATCCTACGAAAAGAGTTGGGAGTCGGATGTATCCCGGAAAGGAAACCCCCCGAACCCCCAAAAAAAAACACTTTCGATTTGACAAACAAATTATTGCACCTCAAAATTTGTAGATTTGCGCACATGTTTAAGTGTGTGCCCGTTTTGTGAAAAAATTAAGATTCATCCAAATAGATGACCATACAATGACCAACAATTCACGAAAAAAAGTCGTTTACCAGGGGTTTTGGGGGACCCCAGGACATTACACAGCCCAAAGGGCATAACCCGATATTTTAAAATGGTCCTCCGGGGGATTAAATGCGGTTTCCACTCTCTACCTCCTTGATCGGGTCAGATTATAGGCCCCCTTAGGTCTAAATTGGAAAAACCAATTAGCCCCCGAACTTGGTTAAAAGATCTGGAACAACGGGGAAGGGGTATTTGGGTTCCCCACCGTTATTTTATTGACTCCCGATAATCAATGCATGGGCAGTGTTCCATCTATTTTCTTAACAAAAAGGCCCCGCACCCATAGGGGGAAAGGGGGGGTGTGACCTTCTGTATGCTTTTCTGCAATGTATTGCTTCATGGCGGGGTTTTCTCAGGACCGACAGATTTTAAATCCTGCCTTTAGGTATTACCCCCCCCAATAATTTTATAGCACAGTCATAGGATCTATGTGGGGGGAAATTTCAGATGGGTTTTGGAGGGCCCTCAGCGAAATCCCGAAAAAATGCGGGAATTGCTCAATCTCACTTTTCCAAGAACCCAAATTTGGGAAAACATTTCTTTAAAACCCCTGTTTGCCCCACCCAATTAAAAAACCCCCCATTTCCCAAACAAAAACGGGGTTGTGTTTTTTTGAAGCCGGGGAACCCCAACACAAACGCGGTAAGCCTCCATGATAAACAATATACATTTCCTATGTATAGGGGCCCAACAGCATCTCAAGTTCAGGGGTGCAATACTGGAATTGCCCTTAACCAATGGGGGGGAATCATACCACAAACCCGCAGGAAAACAAAAGAGACCTCCCAAAGGGAAAGGGCCCCGCGCCTAGCGAATGAAGCGTCCATGAAATTGGGGCTGATCCGAGTCCAAAAATGCACTCCCCAGAATCCCCAAACGGGGAAAAAACAAATTTTTACTGGGAAACGATAGTTTTTTTTGACACAATAGGGAATACCGCTCGCCAGGGACCCTTTCCCGGGGGGTCACCTGGCTGAAGTTTTTTCCCCCCATGGCTTCTTTTTGGGACCTCCCCGGGTGTATGGCCTTCCCGCCACAGTGAAGACAGACCCTGGGTGCGACGGGAGGTCCTGCGATACTGGGGACACCCGCAGAAGAGGCCCCACCTGATAGGCCCTCCGGGGGGATAGTCGCGCAAGCGGGTTTGGGGGTGGAAGCAGAACGGGAAAGAGGTTTTAAGGGGGCAAAGGAAAAGGGTCTGTTCCCGTCGTTTTCCCTAAACCGTCTGTCTACAGCACCGCCAAGGCAATCGCCCATCCAAGTGCCCCTGGTAGGATAAGCCCCCAACAGTCCTGCCAAACCCAGTCTGAACTGGCACCTGAGGGCTGGGGCATTCCACCCTGACGGAACACCCGCGGCAAATTGAAGCATAAACCTCTACCGTCCGTTCCCTGCCTTAAAGGGGGGAGTTGGTCTCAGCCACCACCTCCCTATCAGTATCTCGAAGAGGAGTCCCAAGGGGACAAAAAATCTGTCGATGGGACAATTTTGGGTCCTTGGGGGAGTGAGAATGCCCATCCCGGGGCACCCCCGGGGGTAGGGACATGACAATTCCCACCTCTGTTCCTCATTACCAAAGTACGTGGCCGGAGTCGAAAATAAAATGACAGTTTCCCTGAAAAACAGAAAGGCCTTCCGTCATGAAAATCTTCAGGAACTGGATGGGGGTTCCCAACGGGGAAAATGGCGATATGGGGGAAATTCCATCCTGGTGGGTACCCCGGAGGTCTCCTGCGCTGCACCCCTTTAAAGCCCAATTTTTGGGCCAACTGGGTAAATCCCTCATCTGCTTACCCATATCATGGGGGCATGGTGCTGGGGAGAGTAAAGTATGGGCCTTTTAAAATGTCACCTCAGAGGAGGTGCAGTGGGCCCCGACTGCCCCCAGCCCCCCGTCCCCGCCCCGGCGTGTGACTAAATGCAGACCCCAATGGGCGAAGTCCCTACTCTCCTACTGCAAGGCCGTCGGGAAACGCGAAGTCAACAGTCTGGGTCGATAACAGTACAGGTACCAAAGCCACACATCGGAAACCCAAGAGAAACAAAGTAATACAAGCCAGGGGGGCAAAACCGGAGGGAACGCAGTACAGAATCAGAGGACGAGAACAGGTCCGGGAAGCAAGCCGAAAGGGCAGGGTAAAGAGTAAAAAGCAAAAGGGAAACCAGGAGAAACAGAAGGGGAAACCTTTCACAGGAAAGATAAAAAAAAAGTGAGCCCGTTTAAATGATCGCCCCCACACCCCCCCAGCATGATTGGTGCGGCCCCAGGTTCTTATTTTCTGACGACACACCCTCTGAGCTGTTTAAGCCCAGCTGTACTCCTATTTACCAGGGTTCTCCCTGGGGGGTTTCCCCCCACTGGAGGGATTAACCCCTGTAGCACCTTGCTCCCCTACGGCAAAACATGTGCCCATGACAATTTTTGCTGCATGACGCGGAGCAGTTACCCCTGTGTGACTTCGTTTACCGGCAAGCCAGGTGTAGAACTGCGTGACACCGCTGTGCCCCACACATGTGGGTTTTGGACAGTACTTGTGGGGCGGAGATGGTGGGGGTGGGTGGAGGAGGAGGAGGGGGGCATTGCTCAGGGCCGCAGTTTGACAACGTGGGGAGAAGCGGCGTCTCCTGTCCAATTGTTGGGTGTCCGGGCCGGAAGCACATTCACCCAGTGGGCCATAAAGGGCTTTTCTGGCCCCGACCGTAGTTACAGCTCCCGCTCCCACCCGTGACCTTGGAACAAAACCAATAAACTCAAGGACTGACCACTTTGTTCTACATATTTTGAAGTGCTGGTACTGCCTTTTTTGGAAAAAAAATTTCGGTTTGGAAAATCTCCATCTCGGCTCGGCACAAGCCATTAGTTCTCTGAATGGTGCAGAGTCCACCATTTGGAAAGGGAGGGACTGCAGTCCCAACAACTTGGACAGGAGCACGGTCAGCTGCTGCACCTTAGGATGGTTGGATACATACTGTTGTCTTTTTGCACTCGCCTCGCTGAATGACTGCAGGCGCATGAATAGCGAGGAGCAGGAGCTTTCGGGAAACCGGGAGATGATGTCAAGGAGAAACAGCTCCCTTCTGCAGAGGTGGTGGAGCCTTGACTGGCTGCAATGGCATGCGTGCCACTGGGCGCTTCCGCTGCTGTTGCTGCGGCAGCGGATGGACACCCCATCTGGCCACGTTTCTCCAGGCAAAACCCGGGTGGGACGCTGATGTGTTTGACGCAGGGCCGTGGTGCCAACGTTAGCTCCTGGCCATGCTTCATATTCTGCCCACAGATTTTACATATACCCATATTCGGCTCCTGGTGTCTTAACAAAGAACTGCCACAACGCCGAGGGATCTGATTTTACCGCCAACGCTCCGCACTGAGTGATACTACCGCTGCGCCTCGCTGAGCCCTGTGCCGCTACTTTCTTGGACCTGGCGAAGCGGGTTTTTTACCCCGTGGCCGCTTGGCTCCCGACCTCACACTGCTGCTACCCTGCTGACTCACGGCCACACAACCCAGTTGCTGGATACGCGCTGCCTGACGCGCAAGCTGACCCCTCTTCTCCTGACGATGATGAAGCCCTTGCTTCACCGGCTCCCAAGTGCAGTGGCTACATCATCATCTATTTGTGTTTTTTTCATCACTGCTGTCCTCTTCAACGGTCTTGGTATGCAGAGGCTGACCCCTCACACATGACCTCCCATGCCACTCCCCAATTTTTAAACTTTCCCAGCCTACTGCAAGAAGCAGGGGTATTGGCCCCATTTTCTTCGCTGCCAAGTAGCTGTGACTGCCCTCCTCAAATTGTTCTTTCCGCTATATAGTGGCGCTGAGCCCAGACCACATAGTAGATCTCTGGCTGAGGGAACCGGATGGGACAGAGGCGAGTTGAGGACAGGTGAGGGCCGCTGACCGCTCCCGGGCCATGCCCAAATAAGGGTTTGTGTCTGACGACCCCGACTCTTGGCTGGGGTTGTCAGATGTCATCTGGGAGGAAGTGGATGGCTAGTCAAACAATCAAGAACCCTTGGGTTGCTAGTCAGCAAAACGGCCACTAGATGACAGCGGCAGTTGTGGCCCCACGAGTAACCCTGCTGCGGGCGTCCCTTGCTGTACTGCGCTTGGGCCTGCTCCAGGAATGATTTGTGCCTCTGCCCTCGCAGGTGAAGAGCCTGCACCTCTCTGTCTGAAATACTGTTTGTTCTAAAATGTTTCAGACACTGTTTGATGAAGAGATCTGTATATGATAAATACACACCCTGTTTTGACTCCCCAAAAGAACCCATAAGAAGCTTGGGTAACCCCTTTGGGTATAAATTGCGCTCCCCACAACTGGGCAGGAAAAATTGAATTGGTTGTGACGTTTAAAAACTCTGTGTATTTTACTGAAAATAAAAGCACAACAGGCTTTAAATTTAAACCCTTTGGATTATGAATTATGCTACAGAATTTCTTCTGTGGCGGTGGAAAAACAAAGTTTCTTTTACTGAGTACAACTGCAAAAAAATACCCTTTGTTAAACCTTGGATGTAAATTGCGCAAAAGAATTGAGCAGCCAAAACTACCAGCTTTGAGGTTTTACAATGGCGTGTATTTTAGCCCCAAAAAGAGAAAAACTTGAAATTAACCTTCGTTTGTAATTATGCAAAGGAAAAATTGTTTTTTTGGCGGTAAAAAAAAAGAGGTTTATTTTGTCACCACGCAGCGAAAAACGTTAATTAACCCTGGTGAAAATTTGTGCAAAAAAAAGGCAACCAAAAAACTCGGTTTGTGGGTTACTGGCGTGTTTTTTCGTACCAACAAGAGGAAAATTTTGAAATTTAAACCCTTTCGCTTGTAAATTTATGCTACAGGAAAAATTTCTTTTTTCCCGGTGAAAAAGACGGTTTCTTTTAGTCCCCACAGCAGAGAACAACGTTAATTAACCCCTGGATGAAAAATTGCGCAAAAAGAATTGAGCACCCAAAAGAAGTGGATTTGTATTGTAAAAACGCTTTTTCTTTAAAGAATCAACATGAAAGGCTTTAGATCACCTTGGTTTCAATGGCTGTGAGCAGATAGCATTAAAATGTATATGCAGCTGCACTGGACGCACACTGGACTTCAGATCCAACACCCCACAAAATCAGAAATAGAATGTTAAGAGAAGCAGTCTCTGAGACAAGCTGAAACACCCCCCCAAAAATCGCCGTATAAAAATGAGTTCTTTAGTATCAGCTATCATAAGCAGCCGTGGCAGCACCTTCCCTAATCAGTACAGTGAGAGCGGTATGAGCTCCCAGCGTCGGGCCCCGACTTATATAGTGCGGTGACGTCACAGAATCCCGCCGGTCTCTGATTGGCTTCATCTCTGCACATGTCATGCAGGCTATGCCCTTCTTCCTCCCAGAGTTCTTTGCCCCATGTAGCGCCATGTGCTCGCAGCCATTTTATCAATCAAAAGCACACTTCGTTCACGCGAATCACCCCAAAGTTCGACTTCGTTCCGAACCGAAGTTTTCCTGAAATTCTAAACGAATTCCACTTCGTTAGAATCAATTTGCCCATCTCTAATTACAACTTCTTATGCGTTTATCTGCATACTGGCTTAGTCATATTTTCACTTTACAGCATTTACTGTATGTAATGTGCCCCTCTTCTTATGTATTATTGTAGTATAAAAGCACGTATATTTTTGTTTTTGAGCTTTTCCCTATGACCAGTTAATAAAACCACAGACTTTCAACCAAATTTATTGATCCGTTTTAAAGTGTTGAGCTCCACATATACTCTGGTGGTTCATTAAGCGAGATAAGAAATCTTGATTTATAGATGTTATTGTAATTTTCATAGTCTTGAGATGTTAATATCCAGTGAGCTTTTACCATGAAAAAGTCAATTGTGATAGTACCACATACTGTACTAAAAGCATCCATCTTCTATCTTCTTCCAAATGACCAGCAAGTCATAAGTGATTCCATTACTAAACATAGAATCAGACTAAAATTTGTAATGACTCCTTTAGATGAGACAGTGCGTGGAGTATTTCTACACTTTCATTAGGAGAAATGCTGGAGAAGATGTTTTAACATTGTATGAAAACTGTCTAGGTCTTAAATTCACGTTGTTGCCCATAGCAACCAATCAGAGTGCCTCTCTCATTTTTCCAGAGCACTATATGAGATGAAAGGGACACTCTAATTGGTTGCTACCCTGTTCCCCTGAAAATAAGACAGTGTCTTATATTAATTTTTGCTCCTAAAGACGAGCTAAGACTTACCTTTTAGGGGATGTTTTTTTTTTTGTATGAACAATAATTCACATTTATTGTTGAACAAAACATCAACATGTATTTTTTATCTGTGGGTGATTTTATCCAAACTTCAGCTTAAGCCCCCAAAACTTGAATTGCATAACAAAAAAAATTGCCTAGGGTATTATTTTAGGGGTGTTTTTTTTCGGGGAAAATTTGGGTTTGGGGCAGCAAAGTGAGTTTTAGATCTGGGAAGTTTTCATACATGGGGCCCCAAAAAAATTTTAAGGGTTTAAAAAAACCCAGAATAAAAATTTTTGGGTAATGGGAGCAGGAACATTCAAATAACTTCATTAATTTTGAAAAGTGGTTTTTTCAGAAAGGGGTTTTAAAATTTTTGTAGTTTTTTTTGGGTTTTTCAAAAAAATTCATTCTAACTTCTAACTTCATACTAACTTAATTTCTGGGAAAACAAAAAATTGCTTGCCTAGAAAAAAAAACGAACAGTGTGAAAATTCTAAGGAAATTTTTCCCAACACTGTACATTATAGTAACATGAGATTTTATCTCGGAGATTATTTTCGATTTTGAATTTTTTCAAAATCTGATTGAATTGATTATTATTAAAGTTTTTCAGTTTTAATTTTTTTTGGAAAATTAAGAAGATTTAAATTTTTTAAAGTATCTGATTTACCATCTAAGATATTGGCACTATGTGAAAATAAATGGAAAAGAATTTTTACAAAAAGGGGAAAGAATTATTTTTAGGGATCTATAAAAACATGTGACCACAATATTTACAAAATTTTTGAGACAGTTTGGGGTCGTTAAACATTCCCAAATTACTATTTTTCCTTTAAAAGGGAAAATAAAAAGAAAAAGTCCCTTTTTTTTTATGAAAACTGATGCAAACCCCAGAACCAATTTGTCTTTTGCTGGCAAAATTGTTTTAAAAAAAAAACCAGGGCCCCCTGAGGCAGTGCCGTGTCCCGATGATCTTCCATTCATCCCAATGATCCACAAAAAATGGAGTTTTGACCAGCACCAAAAGTAATAAAAGCAACAGAGTTTATTTTATTCCAATATATACAATAAGAAAGGGGTTAAGGATAATAAGCATTGCCCTCCCTAGACAAAAATTTCTGACATTTAATTTTGTTTGGATGCACTTTCTTTTTTATTGTTGGAAAAAAACCCCCTTATCTATTGGAATACAATAAACTTTGTTGCTTTTATTACTTTTTGGGGACTGGGGCAAAAACTCGTTTTTTTTCTTGAAAATTGGGGTGATGGTTGGAAAAAAAATTTTCAGCCTTGGAAATCATGAAGAAAAAGTTTAAAATTTTTAGAAAATTTTTGAAAATTTTTTTTCCCTTTTTTAAAAACTGGCAAAAAATTGTGAAATTTTTTACAAACCTTGTTACTAAAGTATTTAAATATCCTCCCCTTTTTGAATGAAGTGACCACCTATGTAGCTTTCTGTGTCTTATCCTCTTGTTTAACTGTAGCTGTCAGCCAATAGTTTACTTAGGGTTATCCGAAAACCAGAAGGGTAATTAGAATTCATAGGGGCTCCACCCGCAAAATGAGGGTGGGGTCCCCCCCAGTAAAGTCAAAAAGTTAAACAGGGAGCTAAGTAATAACAATTTAAAGGGGATTTAAAAAATAACGATAGATATCAGTGAACCTACATATCAGTTCTGGAGAGCAGATAGCCACCAATTATTTGTTCCCTACAGTAAAGAACGATGTTTTGTAAAAAAATGAAAAGGGCCGCCTTCCACCTTGCCCCGCAGTTTATTTTGAATTTTTATGCAATAGTTGTGGCCCTTTCTGAAACTCTGTACGTCCCTCCATTTTAAAATGTTTTTTTGCATCCCCCTTTTTTTTTTTTTA
>JAODAL010018562.1:0-74425 GCA_025379985.1 Phyllomedusa bahiana
GAAACGCCCCAGGGATGTAATTTGTAGAATACATTTCTACCAACTTAAAAAAGACATCCTAAGGAGACCCCGGCAAAACAGACGACCCGGTATGATAATCCCCATACTATTCTCAGACTCTCCAGACCACATTTTGCTCAAAGGGCCCCCCTAAAACCCCTATTGCGGGGTCTCAAGGAAGGGAACATTCCATAAGATGGGGGATTCCCCTTTTGCCCTCATTCCGAAGGGGGACTTAACTCTTCGCTCCCCTGACGACTCCCGTCCTTTTTTCAGACTTAACTTTTCAAAATCTGGTCCTCCCACCCTGGCCCATTTCCCCTCCCTGCCTGCTGGGCCCACGTCTACTACAGCGGGACCATGCCCCCAAAGAAGATGCGCAAAGACGTTATCCGGGCGGACTCATCCCTTCCCAACCCAACTTGAACCCTTGCTGGATTTTGCTCGGTTTTGTTTCCTATTTTGGGAATGTAATTTAGGGCCCCTCTGTTACTCTTCGACCACTAATGGCACATGTTTCTACAGAATTAAGGTTGTTTGAGTTTTTTCCCTTAAATACTTTATAAAATGTTATCATTGTTATATGCTTTGCGCCATCAGGACTCTTTGTGACCCTTTGCTCCTTTCGATTGTATTACTCTATTTGGGGGGTCGATTTCGACCCCTTTCATTTTTTTCCGATAGAGGCCCCCCCCTTTTTTATTGATTGTGGGAATGCCCTTGGGGATGTAGCCGCCATCTTGATTATAATTTTATCAGTTCTACGGGGCCCAACTATGTGATTTCTGTCTTTTCTTTCACTTTTCTTTTATCCCCCCCAATGGGGGTTTAGTCCCCATATAGGTTAATTGTCATCTAGGGGCTACGGACTCTACATACCCCAAAAAATTAGTTCCAGCCGCGGGCTGCTGTTGTGCTCTTTTTGGTGCCCCCTTCCCTTGCCCCCCTTAGTTTTTTTTAGCCTCTCCCCCCTCCCCCCCCTTTTTTTTTTTTTTTTTTTTTTTGTGTGTTTGGTTTTCTTTTTTTTTTAAATGAGTCTAACTTAACAGTGCCTCTTTAATGCAAAGGGGCCTTAAAAATACCTGAGAAAAGGCCCAGGTTTTGTACCCTTTCCCCAAACAAAAAGGTTTAGATGTCTTTTTCCCCAAAAAACCCACTTCAAGAAGGTCATGCCCCGGGCTGCAAAAAAATATTATACCAACGTTTTTTGCCAACAATCCGAGTCCAGATCCAGGGAGTGGGTATTTCCTCATAAAAAACCTTTGGGGCCTCGTTCGGACTCCGAGTGGAAACCCCTGGCTCGTCCCACCTATCTCTGCTATCGAGGGTCATGATTTTTACCCAGTTAACGTATATGCCCCCCAACCAGGGGACAAGTAGTTTTTTTTTTTTAAAGATTTAACCGGTTTTGACCCTATAGTAAAGGTACGTTGTTTTTTGGGAGATTTTAATTTGACCCTGGACCCCCCTCTAGACAAATTCATCAGTAAAATCTGCCCCGACCTTACAGATCCATAAAACAGGTTAAAGGCCCTCAACTTTGTTCCAGCTCAGCGATGCGCTGGGCCCCTCAACACGCCGCATGGGACTAGGGGACTTCTCGTTCTTCTCAGCGCCGCATAACTCCCCATATTCAGCAAAGACTATATAATTGACTCTACATAGTGCCCTTCCAGTGGTTGTCCACCACTTCTGTGGGCAGCAATCCTTTGGTCGGATCATGCACCTATTTATTGCGGCTTTCTGTTCCTCGTTCTCGCGGCCGACGTGGTCAGGGTGCGCCTGAATGAATCTCTGCTCCCTGGATACTGGTATGTGGTCTTCTGACCTATCTCAAACTATTGAGCACATCCAATTTGGATCATTCCCATGAATAACATCATCTCCATGTGTGAAATGGGAACACCAAGTGTGTGCCCCGGGGGTCTTGATCAGGCAGGGCAGAGCAAGGGATGGGGCTTCAAAATTGGGGGCCATCGGGAGGGGGGGCTTAAAAACCCAAAACAAAAGGGGGTTTTTGCCCCCGGAAGTGTTAGCAACCTTCTTGCTGCAAGGCGGAATGAAAGCTTTTAGAATTCTTTGGAACAAAATTTTGCAAACTCGAGAAAATTTTATAATAGGAAATAAAACAGGCCGTTCGGGCTAAGCTTACGCACCAGATTACGGGTCCCATACCCCTGCTTTAAAATGGGCTACGGGGGCCCTGGTTCAACCACCTCGGAAATTAAAAATGCCTTTCACTCTTTTTTACCTGCCTTATAAATATACAACCTCCCTGGCCCCCCTAAAGGACACCCCAAATACGAACCGCCTTTCAAATACCGGGTCTGCCATTTCTGAATTGGGGGTCCTTTCACTATAAACTCTCTCTGGTTATCAAAAGCCCCCCGGGGGGGGGGAAAAGCCGGGCCAGAGGTTTCACAAGAAAATTTTTTAAAGGTGTTCCGGAATTCCCTTCCCCCCCAAAATGTTAAAACCCTTCAATTTTATTTCGCAGACAATTTTTCCCACCAATCACCCCGGCCCAACGCGGATCCCAAAACCGGGGGAAAGACCTACAGTTTTGGGGCATTAAGACCCTTTTCCTTCAAAATTGTGAATTAAAATATATGCCAATTACGGGGAACGGGTGAACCCGTTCCCCCCGAGCCTGTTCACCCGACCAGGGGAATTTCCCCCGGGAAAGGGAGGCCCCACAAACCCAAAGAGCTGACATAACCCACGGCCCGCCCCGGGGAAACCCCCCTGAGGTCCCCTCTGACGCCGAAAGGGCCCTTTTGATAGGTCTCTTGGCCCTCCCTATTCCCCCCCCCGCGTTAGGGATAGGCCCTCTTCTGTTTAAATTTTGGCCCTCTATCATTCTCCTTCTGCGCAGATCAAAATCAATGGCTCCTTTTCAGATCCCTTTAGCATTCATAATGGCACGAAACAGGGCTGCCCGCTTTCGCCTCTCCTATATGTTCTGGTAATGGAGAACCTGCTGGCTGCTATTCGCTCCAAATCGGACATTAAGGGATTCCCCGTCGGAGTGCATGAATATAAATGTTCTGCTTTCGCGGATGACCTTCTGCTTTATATAATGGACCCACTGACTTCTATGCCGGCTTTGATGTCCGAGTTGGAGCGTTTTGGATCCTGGTCCAATTTTAAAATTAATGTTTCCAAATCTGAAGCCCTGGACATTGATCTTCCTTCTGGTGTACTTAACCAGCTGAAATCCTCCTACCCATTCTTGTGGCCCCCCGCAGGTGTCACCTACCTAGGTATTAAAATTCCCAGGGACTTAGCCAAACTTTTCTCTCTGAACTTTGAGACACTTCTTCAGAAAATCTCCTCGGATTTAGATAGCTGGGGTAAACGAGAGTTCTCCTGGTTTGGAAGGGTGAACATCCTTAAAATGACAATTCTTCCCCGACTACTGTACCTTCTCCAAACCATACCCATTTATATTCCTAACTCGTTCTGGAAGAGAGTTCAGCGTATTTTTACCACTTTCATTTGGTCCTCACATCGACCGAGACTTGCTTACTCCCTGTTAACGAGACATAAAAATATTGGAGGGTTGGGCTTACCGGACTGCAAGAAATATTATATGGTGGCGGCCTACTCTCGGGTCCTGGACATGGTGTGTCCAGGAGGTGGTAAACTGTGGACTCAGTTAGCTAGGGCGGATTGTCCTTTGTCTTTGGCCTCGCTCCCTTGGATCTGGACTCAATCCCTGGTTGACAGGTATCCAACCTCATTTACGACGCGTCATACGCTCACCACGATCTTCACTTACAAATTCTCCTACAATTTAATTGGTCGATCTGGGCCATTACTCCCTGTAGTTGATAATCCTGCATTCCCTCCTGGCCTGGAAGCTCCCTCTTTTCTCGGATCCTCCAAAATAAATCCACTTCGCTTCAATACCTTGGTACGGGGATCTGACGTTCTCCCGTTCCGGTCCCTTCCTACGGAGATGACGTCTAATCCCCTCTCTTTCTTTAAATATGCTCAACTACGCCACTTTTTTAACTCCTTCAAACAAACGGGTGATTTTGGGAGATCTCTTTCACCCTTTGAACAGATGTGCCTTCTTAATACACCTCCGCGGCATGTCATTTCTTTCATTTATAGGGAATTATCCTCTACCCACTGGTCCACACTACCATCTTTTTGTAAGGCCTGGGAGGACGAACTGCACGTTTCTTTCTCGCTAGCCCAATGGCAACGCTGTTTCACCCTTACCCATAGAGCGGTGTTTGCCTCTAGAGCACAGGAAACATCTTTCAAAATTTTCTCCAGGTGGTATAGGGTTCCCTCCTTTGTGCATAAATGGTTCCCCTCTGTGCCAGATACTTGCTGGCGGTGTGGGTTGGAGGTGGGCACCATGGTACATATCTGGTGGGAATGTCAGTCATTGAAAAGTTTCTGGGATGCAATTTTTAACATCATTCAGGAGCTTACCAGCTTTTTGTTTGATTCCACGATTACGGTCTATAAAAAATCGTTACTCCCCCATTTGTTGCAAGCCGCCAAGACCATCATCCCTAGGCATTGACGATCCTCTGACCCACCTGCTATCTCAGAATGGTATGCCGAGGTTTCTTACATCTATCATATGGAGGAGCTCCCGGCTCATTCTCATGATCAGGTGCAACAGCTCCATAGGACATGGACCCCTTGGCTCGCCTTCTTAAACTCCCCCGCGTCCCACAACTTCCTACGTTAGAACAAACTGTGATCCCACTTTGATTCTCACTTTTGAAGTGTTGCTGCTGTAAGTGGCAATACCTATGTGTGTTTTGTTTTTTTTTCTTCTCTTCTTCCCTTTGTTTCCTGTCCCCCCCCCCCCACCCCCCATCCCCTGTTACACTTAAAAATGTATCCTTGCCATCGCGGATATATATATATATATATATATTCTTTTGGATTGTTGACATATTGTTATCTCAGGTACATTATGGTCCTGTTATACTATCATTTATTTCTATATGAGTTCTTATGATTGTCACTGATTTTTTTGTTGTGAATTTTGTTGAAAAATCAGCATATGTTTCAGGCCTTATGGCCTCAATTCTTTGTTAATATTGATATGTATTGTGCATTTTCGGAGATCCCCAAGTCTCCTTGTTTGCATTTGTTTGATTTTTTGTATAATCTGCCACTTTTCAATAAAGCACTTCTTGAATTCGAAAAAAAAAAAAAAAGGTACTCCCCTTTCCATGGTCTGAGCCACTAGCTCCAGGAGCTGGTGAGTAACGTAAGCAGCATGGTGTCACCACGCCGCTTACACCAGCACACTGCTCTCGGGATCTCCTGGGTCAGAAGCCTAGACTTCTGGCCTAGGAGACCCAATGCCACACAGGGTGTGAACCTGCAATGCTAATGTGTATGTACAGTGCTCATATACAATCGAGAAGGCAAGAATGGTAACCAGTGTGGGAATGGAGTGCCCAGGGCCCACAGGTGGAGTTGATTTTAGGGGCCCACCCTCACAGCTTACTGTAAATGACTGTACATGCCTCCTATACTCTTCCTCTTGCCTTTTGCCTCTCTTTTTATGCTATAATAATAATAATTTTTATATAGCGGCAACATATTCTGCAGCACTTTACAATTTAGGGTACAAATACAGACAAAAAAGACAGACAATACACAAGAAATAGCTACTAACAGATGAGACCCAAGGTGTGAGGACCCTGCTCGCGAGAGCTTACACTCTATTACGGTGTATAGATGAGACAATGGGTAAGAAGTGCTAAGTGTACAATGCTCCAACCATGTTTCATAAAGATTTGGTGGTTTACATAAAAATTGGGTGACCCTGCCACCCTGACAGTACATCTATATACAGATAAGTGCCTATGAGTGCCCTAGTGTAGGGAGTGACAGAAATGTGTGTAATAGAAATGGGGGGGTTAGCAATTAGGGATCTGGTAGAACAGGCCTGAGAAGATGTATCATGCTTGGTTGACTCTTATGAGGATGTATATGCAGTTAAAAAACAATTCCAGGTCTACCGTGCTCAGGGGCAGTAAGGCCTCGTTCAAACGGCTTATTCTGGGACTGATTGGAGCCGTACTGCGCGCCGTATTTGCGCTGCAGTACGGCTCCAATCCGTCCCAGTAACTACGGTAATCCACAGTTCTCATAGAGAACTGTGGATTCCGTCTCTTCTCCCCGCTCGGCGAATCCGCCGCGGGGGGAGAAAGTGACATGCACATTATTTACGGCGTGTACGCGCCGTGAACAATGAATGTCTATGGGGCCGGTGAGCTGCCGCCCCCCCCGCCCCTGCTGCACGGCTGCCGGCGTAATTGCGGGGCGAAATCCGGCCTCGCAATTACGCCGGCAATAAGCCGTGTGAACATTGCCTAATACATAAGATAAGCAGTAACTCTCCGTCACAGCACAGTGTGGGAACGACTTACAGATGCTGTTATATTGCATATTATCGCCATGTTGGATCGTTCTCCTCACTGGGATAGTGGGCGGAGCTACAGTTGCTAGGCACCCTCTCTGAAAGATACATGTCCCACAACAGCTGCTTCCTCTCAGCTGAGCTATAGATTCTATATCAACCCCATATTATTTACACAGCCCTCAGTCTCCTTTCTACTCTGCAGAGCCGACCCTCATACCACAAGTCAGTTCAGCTCAATTATGTCAGTCAGCCTAACCAGGAAATAACTCACAGAGTCTGTCCTATTTCTTGTAGAACAGGTTTCTGCTGAGGAAGGAACCGGGCGGCCATTTTGTTCTTCTATAATGAATGATTACCTTGTCTAATTAAAGTTATTTGGGATTTTTTTCATTATGACATGTAGTTAATCTGTTTAGTTTTCTTCTTTTCCCATAGAACCCCTTTAGATAACTTTAATTAGAAAAGTCTGCTCGTTTTGTCTTGGGGATAATCATTATAGAAGAACAAAATGGCTGCCTGGCTCTTTCTTCAGCAGTAACCTGTCTTACAGGAAGTAGAACAGACTCTGAGTTACTTCCTGGTTAGGCTGACTGACATCACTGAGCTGAACTGATAGACTTGGTATAAGGGACGGCTCTGCAGAGTAGAAAGGAAACTGAGGGCTGTACACATACTCTATATATGTAAATAATTTGGGGTGGATATAGAAGCTATAGCTCAGCTGAGAGGAAGCAGCTTGTGAACGAAATGTAGTTTTCAAAGACTTGCCTACAACTATAGCTCCGCCTACTGGCCCAGTCAGGAGAAAGATCCAACATGGTGATAATAACTGCATTTCTAAATTGTTCAAACACTGGATTGTGACAGATAGTTGCTGCTTATCTTTAGCATTACTGCACTATATGTTCTTATTTTTGGAGGTTTCTCATACAACCCCTTTAATATACTTGATGTGGCAGGAATGGTGGCTAGGGGGAGTCCCTCATTAGGCACTGTCATGTTCCAAGGGCTTTACTTCAGGAAAAGAGACAATGCTAGACGGTCCTTGAAATGTATATGGAAGAGGGAAAGTGGATCCTTGGGACCATGGAGCGCAGATATCTGTCCAGTCATGGTGAGGGACAAGAACTAGATCCCGGGATAGCAGTCACAGGAACAATGGATTCTGGATGAGCAGGACAGTGGGATCGCAGACACCGGAACAGCAGACTTGGACCAGGAGGAACAGCAGAGGAACTGCAGGCTTGTATCAGGAGGAAGAACTGAGGAATTGCAGGCTTGGATCAGGAGGAACAACTGAGCAACTATAGGCTTGGATCAAGGTGAACAACTGACAAACTGAAGGCTTGGACCAGCAGGAACAACTGAGGAACTGCAGGCTTGGACCAGGAGGAACGCAAAAGTCAAATCCAAGGGCAGGGCAGAAATTAAACCAGACAGGCCAAGGTCAGAAACCAGGCAGACAACAACAGGCTAATGTCACAGGAGTGCAGAATCTACAGAACACAAAATCACAGGACCAGGGAGGCTTTGAGACTAGTGCAGCATACTCTAGCACTACAACACTAATACTCAGGCCCAGACTAGAGCTATGGGCCTGGCTATGTAGTTTGACCTAAAAAATGAAGCTACACCTGGGAGAGCGCACAAAGGTTGTTGCCTTGCTGGAAGCTAACAGCAAGCTTCCATTCTGAGGTTGGTGGTACCAGCCCCCTTCGGTTTGACTATAGACCGAAGTATTCTTATCCAGTGATCCAAATCCAGTCACTTACTCTGGTGGGCTTAAATAAAGTTACAGAGTTTATTAGGGTGTAAGGATGGGACTGCAGATTTTAAATCATGCCCAGTGTGTTTTTCGTTAGGGCAGCTGCGGTAATTACTGTTTACATTTTTTTATTGGAGAAGTCGGATAACACTTATTTTAGGAGTAATATGATTAACACAATTTTGTATATTTACTCAATTGTTATATAGTGTTCATTATGATTTCCATAATTATGCATATTTATTCAATTGTTATATAGTGTTTATTTTGGAGATGTTACATAGTTACATAGTTAGTACGGTTGAAAGAAGACACGTGTCCATCAAGTTCAACCAAGGGTGGGGAAAATGTGGGTGAGGGAGAGAGACAAGGACTTTAAGCCCAGCCTCACCACTGGTTAATGCCCTGGAACCCAAAAGGCAAGAACCAATCTGCTCCAGTGGAGATCATATCACTGACCCCAGAGCCTCCATCAGCCAGAATCCAGAATTTTACATAGCTATGTAGGCATTAATATTCTTTAGGTCCAGGTAGGTCTCTGTGCCAGTCTTGAAACTCGCTACAGGGCCTGCTGTGACCAGCTCCTCAGGCAGGCTATTCCACAGATTCACAGTTCTCACAGTGAAGAACGCTGCTCTCCTCTGGAGATTGAATCCTTTCTAGTCGAAGGGAATGTCCGCTTGTCTTTTGAGGGGGCTTCACTTGAAATAATTTTTCCCCATACTTTTTGTAGGGACCATTTATATATTTATATAAATTAATCATGTCCCCCCGAAGCCGTCTTTTCTCAATACTAAATAAGTTCAATTCTACTAACCTCTCCTCATAACTAAGATGCTCCATTCCCCTTATAAGTTTGGTTGCTCGTCTTTGTACTCTCTCTAGCTCCATTACATCTCTTCTATAAACTGGGGCCCAGAACTGAACAGCATATTCTAAGTGAGGACGCACCAATGCTTTGTACAGCGGTAGAATTACATCCTTGTCCCGCGAGTCCATGCCTCTTTTAATACACGCCAATATCTTACTTGCCCTAGAGGCAGCTGATTGACATTGAATGCTGTTCTGTAGTCTATGATCTACAAGAATGCCCAGATCTTTCTCAACAAGCGATTCTCCAAGTTTTTCTCCGCCTAGGACATATGATGCCTGTAGATTATTTCTACCCAGATGCAGAACCTTACATTTATCCACATTGAACCCCATTTGCCAAGTGGATGCCCAAGCACTCAGTGTGTCCAGGTCTGCTTGCAATTTATGAGTATCTTCCATAGATTGCACTACCCTGCATAGCTTGGTGTCATCTGCAAAAATCGAAACCGTGCTATTGATCCCTTCCACTATATCGTTAATAAATACATTAAATAAGAAAGGACCTAATACTGAGCCCTGCATCACACCACTCACAACCGGGGACCACTCAGAGTAGGAGTCATTTACCACCACTCTCTGAGTACGATCCAGCAGCCAGTATTTAATCCAATTACACACTGTTATCTCTAACCCAATGGATTCTAATTTACCTAACAAATGCTTATGCGGTACAGTGTCAAATGCCTTTGCAAAGTCTAAAAACACAATATCCACAGCTGCCCCGCTACGCAGACTTCTACTCACCTCTTCATAAAAACAGATCAAATTGGTCTGACAGCTTCTGTCCTTAGTAAATCCATGCTGGCAATCACTAATAATATTGTGTTTGTCAACATACTCCTGTATATAGTCCCTTATGAGCCCCTCAAACATTTTTCCCACAACAGATGTTAAACTTACTGGTCTATAATTACCTGGGCAAGACTTGAAACCTTTTTTGAAGATGGGAACTACATTTGCCTTGCGCCAGTCTCCTGGTACTATACCAGTCACCAGGGAATCTCTAAATATCATGTACAGGGGCACACCGATAACCGAGCTGAGCTCTTTAAGAACTCTTGGGTGAATGCCATCAGGGCCTGGAGCCTTGTTCACATTCAGTTTATTTAACTTGGCCTTGACTTTTTCTACACTGAGCCAATTAATTATAGTAGATGATGTATTAACAGTACTGGCACCACCTACATCTGCACTCGGCCCATCCCCATCAACTACTATCTCATTGATAGGTTCTTTAGCTCAGTATATACTATTTAGTACCTCTGCCTTCTCTTGGTCACCAGTGACCAGCTCCCCATCACAGGTTTTTAAGGGTCCTACAAGCTCTGACATTGGTTTTTTGGCATTTATATGCTTAAAGAATTTCCTGAGGTAAGTCTTGCTGTCCTTGGCCACCTGCCTTTTCATTTTGAATTTTAGCTGCTTTTATCACTCTTTTACAGATTTTATTAAGCTCTCTATAATTTTCAAAGGCTGATGCCGACCCCTCTGACTTATAGTTTTTAAATGCCCTTTTTTATTGTTTATTGCCCTCTTAACAGAAGGTAGAAGCCATGTGTGAATATTATTCCGGAGTTTCGGGTTGAAATCTAGAGAAGCTGTAGTATGATCGGTGATTGGTACGTTTAGTCGTCAATTATTTGGACTGTCGGTCTCAAATACAAGTAATTTTTCTGTAAAAAGCTTAAATCTGATGAAGTATCTGGAAGTAGACATGAAATGTCTTCTGTTAAACAAATAAACATACTTTTATTCAACTTAAGGACCTGTGCCATGATCACTGGAAAAGAATACTTCGGTCTATAGTCAAACTGAAAGGGGCTGGTACCAACCTCAGAATGGAAGCTTGATTCTACCCTACGTGATTCTGGTGTCTTTCCTTCCACAGAGGAACATGCGGGAGATTCTCAGTATGAGACTTACAGTGTGGCAGCGGTCTTCCCTCCACTTCTGTTGGATATCCATGTTGGAGAGTTGTGCCTCCGTCTCTAATTGCACAACTAAATCAGGTGAGCGCTTCTAACTAGCATTGGTTTAGATTTTGCTTTGAAGGTTTTACACGAGGAGCGCCCTACTCTGTCTCCTTTTTTCTCTTATTTTATTTATTGGAAGCTAACAGCAGTCAGGGCAGAGGTGGATTCCAATCTCCAGGATTAAATGGAAAGTTGCAGACATAGTGGAGACAAGGAAACTTGCAGATTGTGACAGGCACCCTCTTGCTGACTTGCCTTTCCTTCTCTTTCACTGCAAAGTCGTTTGATCTCATAGCAGTGTGTTAGATGCCTGTGATAAACGTAGAACATCTATCCTTCTCCTCCAAGAGACTCATTTTAGGTCCTCAAATACACCTACTTGTATCAATAAATAGTATCACACTTGGTTTCACAGTATAAATCCACAGGGTTCCTACAATGGGTTTGAATAGATTTTCATAAGTCCTTCTGTCCTCAGGTGCTGGATACTTGTATTGATCCTCAGGGTTCCTTTATTCTTCTGTGCATAAGCATAGCCTCCCATACTTTATTCATTACAAATATTTATTTTCCTTACCAGGGACAGCTTTCCTTTGGGAAAGTAGTGCTGAACATTCTCAAGAATTTTGCAGGAAATTCCCCAATTATTCTGGCAGGAGATTTGAATGTGTCTTTGAAACTGGACTTGGATTCCTCTTCAAGTAAGTCATTTATAGCTTTATTGGTGTCTCAGGCCCTGAGGAGAATTTTAGTAGTCCTTCGGTTAGTAGATGTCTGGCGCCTCCTAAACCCTAATGGGTACAATTATACCTTCTATTCAGTTTTTTACAGTAGCTATAGCAGGACTAATTGTTTTATTTTTCCCACTCCCTCCTGGATTTTCAGATACAGGCTGGGAGTAATCCCATTATATGGTCGGACCACACACCAATTTGGGGATCAGTTCAGTTCTTTCCTCCTTCTAGATCTCCACCATCGTAGTGTCTCAACAACAACCTCCTAAAAGATGCTGCTTTTGTGTCTGATGTTTAACAGTTCATCTCTAACTTTCTTTCTGATCTCTCTGATCATGAATCGGATTCTACTTCTCTCCCTGTACAATGGAAAATACTAAAATGTGTTCTAAGAGGTGTGTTTATCTCCCATGGATCTCGTTTTATAATCGCTAGATCTGCAGAAATAGCCTGTTTCATAAGGTTGAGGACTTGGCGGTCTCTTTTTGACCCTGTTCATATCGAGTCAACAAATACTAGACAATGGCTTCTGTTTTTGGATCAGAAGCTTCTTTGTCTAAGTGATAAAATTCATAGAGGCTTTTAAAAATACAAAGACAAGAGTGGCAGATGGTTATCTTAAGCCTTACACCTCAAAATTGCCTCTGGTTATTTTCTATATGGTATACATAGTCACTGCAGACTTACAAGCTAAAATAGATGTATACCTTGAGGAAAATAAACTCTCCTCACTTTCTCCAAACCAGAGTTTAATTCTGGAAGCAGATTTTATCAGTGAGGAACTACAATCTGCCATTAAAGAAAAAAAACAGGAAGAGCTCGGGTCCAGACGGTTTTATAAATCCGTGTCAGACCTTCTTTATCCTTATTTCCTCAAGTTGTGTAACTCGGTTTTTACTCAGAGTATTTATTTGCCCTGCAATCTCGCCTGGCTCATATATCAGTCATCCCTAAACCTGGCAAGGATTCGACACCTTGTGGGAATTATAGACCCTTCTCCCTCATTAATATACTGTAGATATGAAGTTGTATGCTAAAATAATTGCTTTGCTCCTGAAACCTATACTTGCCTCTACTATACACAGTGATCAAGTGGGGTTTGCACAGGATAGAGAGGCTCAAAGTAATACTATAAGGACACTTTCCTTGGTTACACATGTGCAGTCGAATGGAGTCCTGACATGCCTCCTCTCTGTTAACGCAGAAAAGGCTTTTGATAGGATTAGTTGGGATTTTTTTCAAGCTACACAGACTTATATCAAGATAAGGAATATACTATTCCCACCCCTTAGCATAAACTGGGGTTAGCAGCCAAATGTCTTCCTCATTATCTTTAAACATAGTCTTTTATTAATTGAGAAAAGCGAGTATAGAATCGAAAATTCACATAGAACAACTTGTGAACACATTCTAGAAGAAAAACAAATCATACTGACTGGTTCCCGGAAACAGTGGATTGGAGCGCTAGTAGATCATGATGATATTTAGAGAATAATAAGTATACCCATGTATAGAGGAGGAATAGAAGGAAAGGGAATAACTTCAAAACATTAGGTGTGTAAAATTAGAATGATAGCCAAGCAATTTTTTCTCAAAGGGGTTATCTGGGAGAGTTAAGATTTCATAGAACACTATAAACAGCATTTATATTGAAAAGTAAAGATATTCCACTATTCCACTGTTTGCATTTGCTACACAGGTGTTTTTAATCAGATCACATTATAGCTGGAGTCTTCACTCCCTGAAATGTGGAGGTCTGGACATCAAGAGAAGTAATATATAGCATAGGTTCCCATCTGGATTGAGGTCACCTTGCCGATGATATCCAGACCATATATCAGAGAAACCAATAGCAGAGAAAGATAGAAAAAAGCCATGTTGTATTTTTTTGTAGGATATATTGTACTTGCACCTAAAAGGGCCCCTACAACTCTTGGGCATTCAGGAGAAGCAATGTCTACAGTTATTTATACACTACATTATTATTATTATTATTATTTTTTTTTTTTTTTTTTTGAGCGCCCTTGGTTCCAGAGCGCTGTACATTCAGGTTTCATACATAACATAGGTCAAACAAGTACAAAGGTGACAAATTAATAAATAACAACTGGTACAGAAGGAGAGGGTCCCTGCCCGTGAGGGCTTACACTCTAAAAGGAAGCTGGGAAGAGACAGAAGGTGAGGGGCAGACATGTTTGTGGGGGGTGTAGTGACAGCAGGGTTATTGTTGGTTATAGGCAATCCTGAAGAGATGGGTTTTCAGGTGGCTTTTGAGGCTGGTGAGAGTGGGGGAGAGTCTGAGGTGTTGGGGCAGTGAGTTCCAGAGTATGGGGGGAGCACGGGAGAAGTCTTGGAGACGCTTATGTGAGGAGTTGACTACACTACTCTTTTAACTGTTTAGAACGGTTCTGCACTACTAGGAGCCCTGGTATTAGGCCATAACTTGTGGGAAAGTCAGATGGTGAGAATGTTCCTGCACTGCCCCCATAGGGGAATTTAAGCATCAAAGGGCTGTCTCCATAGTGCAGGCTAGGACAGGTCCTCCAGAGCAAGAGGCCCTTAATGAATTTGCTCTCCACTTAGCTAAAGCTAAGTATCCAAAATAGAGGGCCCCTTGTAATGAACTGAGGTTTTTATAAAGGAGTATACAACAAGAGGTTCTCTAAACTAAAGAACCCTTCTAGTAAGAGCTGTTTTTACAAAACGGGTAAGAAATTTTTTGGAAGTTTTGCATCAGAATAACCTAAGCAGAGTAAATCACCCATGATAACGTCCTAGTAAACTCTGAAAGGATTTCTGCAGCTGCAACAATAAACAACCAACCATTATTTGGCTTCTGCTTAAACAACAAAATTACCATGTGGGTTTCACAACACTGACAGATTTGAGATACGCCACTACCAAGCAGGAGTTAAAAACAATTAGAACAGAACCTGTGACCTGACTTCTAGCTTCCTTCGTTGAGGCTTCTCTCTCGCAAGTTTCTTTTCTGACCTGTTCCATGGCCTGCTAAAAGAGGTACTCTTGTTGATAGTGCAATAATAATAGCATACCGCTTCACTCTTCCACGTATTGTAGTTATTAACCGGGCAGAAACACCAAATGTTGAGGCCTCCTCAGTCTTCCACGATCGAATAACAACGCGTTGGATTCTGATCAAACCTTGATTTGAATCCAACACGTTGTCATTCGATCGTGGAAGACTGAGGAGGCCTCAACACCTTCTCCTCTTTTTTTGCTGCTCATTAAATATACGGTTTCAGAACAGAAAATAAAGACAGCAGGGACCAGTGTCCTGGACGAGGAGAAAATTACCAGTAAAGGCCAGCATAAACTACAAGAGGCAGCTGATGGTGTGAGCTAATTCATTTTCTACCTTTGCACCATGGATAGTGCGCAGCCAGGTAGTGCACAGAAGAATGCCATTAGATAAACTGGTGGAAGAAGCAACCCTCTGATAAGGTTCCACTCTCCTGGTGTGAAGCATCCAACACCCGGCTGCTGCAACAGAAACTGTGGGATCCTGGGGAAATTAGGCAAATCAGTACTGGGGGAAATGAAGGGATGCACCCAAAAAACTCTTGGGTCTCCAACATAGGCAGCCACTGCAGCAAAATTTAAAAAAAGTCCTGCTGGGACAGAAGAATAAATACATTGGTTTATTGTCTCAGGAGAGCTTAAATGGGTGAGGTGGATCTATTTAATGCTTTAAATTAATTGAACTTTATACTAATTTCTATTATTCTATCCTAGCATGGTAGATGTGGATATTAACTAATGGCGTTTTTGCTGATGATGATGGGGTAACTCTAGCATGCAGGTAAAAGGAGAGAAGGGTGGGACGCCCCTGATTTCCACCTGTATTACCTATTTGCTTCAGAAAATTGCATCATCGATTTTTTTTTCATGGTGGTAAAGTTAAGAGATGGGTTTCTCTTGAATCTCAAATCTCGTCCTTTCCTCCTACATCTTTGCTGTGAATTCCGCCTACACTTAGAGCGACATGTCAGAAAAGAGGCTCCACCACATCAGTTTTAAGGTGCATTAAATGAGCTCATTGTAACCAGAACATCTGCATTAGTGTAAAAAGTTATACATACAGCCTGAACTGTTGAAACAAATGTGAGGAATGCACTCTGCTCCTCCTCTACTTCCTGCCTGATAGCAGAAAGGGGAGCAGAGTGCATTCCTCACATTTGCTTCATCATTTCAGGCTGTATTTATAATTGCTTACACCAATACAGGGGTTCTGGTTACAAGGAGCTTGTAGAGGGAGGTGACAGCTCTGCAGGCATGAGAACTAACCATTGCAGGAGGTCTGTAGAGCTATGACATCCTCTCCCACTGTTCACACAGAATGATGATGTCACCAGTCTTCAGTGAGAGAAGACATGCCTACTGGGAGGAGAGACATGCCTACTGAGAGGAGAGACATGCCCCTGGATTTGAAGCTGTAAGAAAGAGAGAAAGCTTAAAGGGGTTTTGCCACGATGTATTGTTGACGTGGGATCCTCCAAAATGGGTATTTAATCACTTTTCTAAATATATGTGTTTAAAAAAAGTGAAGCCTGTGAGAGCTACAGCATTGCTCAGCCCCCCTTAGTTTCCATTAGACACGACCAGTACACTGACAGGAGCTGATCTGGCCCCGCTTGCGTGTTTGCACTTCTTATCTGATGACAAGGAACATGAAGGAGCTTGCAAGTGGCTGTGGAGAAAGTGCAGTGTCTGTCTGCTGTATAGAGAATCCACTGTTGTAATGTTATTATTTGAGTAAACTTTAGAGGTTGTGCGAGTGGTTGTTTTATTGGTAATTTTGCATTTGTGCAATCTCCCCATGCATTATACTGCGGATTTTTTTGCATGCTGGTGTGAATAGGTGTTAAGTTGGTGTGCAGTTTTCATTTTGGCTCAAGCAATTTAGCTGCCCCTGTGATTTTTTTCCCAGTTAGCATAAAGGCCAGAGTTGCTAGCTTTTGGGTCCAGTTTAGTTGGGCCCATTGTGCTGTGAACAAGGGCCCCTAAGAACTGGAGTGTTTTTTGAGTAAGTAATGTCCCATTTCTCGTATTTTTTTCTGTAAATAGTTGTGTTTAGGTAATCACAAGACATGAGGAGCCGTGACAGGCTTGTGAGATTGTGTATTGGGGCCCCTGTACCAACTAATACCTCATATTTAATATTTTTCCAGTATGTCATTTTTTATCTGCCCAACAGTGCTGGGGAGCAGAGTGTGCCTGTGTTTGGTGCTGGACACTTAGAAAATGCTGGGCAGCCCGCTAGTCTAATAGTATGGGTGTCACTAATAGGTTGTAAGCCAGCATGGTGTACCACACGTATCTATATTTATGGCACATTTTTGTATCGCCTTATTATATGCAATTGTAGTACCAGTAACCACCTCCCTCATGCACTGAGGTTGTGTGAGTGGTTGTTTTATTGGTAATTTTGCATCTGTGCAATCTCCCCATGCATTATACTGTGGCTTTTTTGCATGCTGGTGTGAATAGGTGTTAAGTTGGTGTGCAGTTTTTCATCTTGGTCAAACAATTAGCTGCACCTGTGATTTTTTTCCCAGTTAGCATAAAGGCCAGAGTTGCTAGCTTCTGGGTCCAGTTTAGTTCGGGCCATTGTGCTGTGAACAAGCCCCTAAGAACTGGAGTGTTTTTAAACTTTAGAGAGGCACCCCTGCAGCTATTCATGACTCAGCATGCTTTGTTTATATTCTCCTCTGAGCTGATAAGAGGTAAGGAACTCACTTCGTGGCAAAACCCCTTTAAGATTCCCACAGACGCTTCTAATGGGAAAACCCCTTAATTATACCAGTTTATTTCTTTACATTCTCTTTTTTTATACTGTATACAGTATACTTATATGGTGTAAATATTTGTTAATAAACATGTAAAAAAAATTGTGGTCGTTTTGGGGTGCGTGGGACAGATTAATGATGTTTCAATTCTTTCTTATAGGAAAATTTGCTTTGACCTAAGAGCAATTTGAGTTAAGAGCAAGGCCACAGAAAGAATTAATCTTGAATCTCAATGTACCACTGTATAATCTTTCCTCTAAAGCAAGTCTGCTTTCTCCGTTTTTTGGGAATCTGTCTTTCCCAGAATGTCGGACCAGGGCTAGTCTATACCCCCAACCTTGGTCCCCGTTAGTGACCACCTGCCATTTCTTGACTTCAAGTGGTGTCTGTCCTTTAGCTGAACTAACCTCTGGTAATCTCCACAGTGGCTACTGACTGACCATACCGCCAGTTAACAAGCTTCTTAGGCACTAAAACTTAATTACACAGGCAACTTCTTCCCATCGGTGTAAAAAGTCCCTTGGGAAAATCAAACAAACACAGCAATTCAGCCAGTTTTTCTACATTTTTTTTCTGTTCATTGTTTTAATGTTGCTTTGTTCTGACCTCCATAGTCTTTTTTATTATTCAATCACAATAGCCATATGTGGTCTTGAAGTCGTCCTTGGCACCATTTTAGGGTACATGGGATTTATTGGTTATCTTTTATTTTTTGGGCCAAACAATTGTAAAAAAATATATATATTTTTTGTATGAATGTTTTATGGCATTTGCCATGCAGTTACAGTAACAACAGAATAATTGGGTTGTTACAATCATAACATACCAATTTTTTTCTTCACTAAAATAGCTTCTTTCCTGTGTGAGTTCTTTCATGTCGAACAAGATTTTTATTTCTGATAAACCATTTCCACATTTTGAAAAAAAATGGCCTCCTTCCCCGTGGAGTTCTTTATGTTTTAAAAAAGAATGGTTTGCAAAAAAAAAATTTTCCCCCCATTCTGACAGAAAATGGCTTCTTCCTGTGTTAGTTCTTTTTTTTTTATGAAGACTTATTTTTTGAGTAAAAAACTTCCCATTTTAAAATGAAAATGGTTCTCTCCTGGTAGTTTTTTTTATGTTTATAAGATGGATTCAGTAAAACATTTATCACATTCTGAACATGAAAATGGCTTCTCTCCTGTGTGAGTTCTCTCATGTTTCTCAAGAATTGATTTCTGAGCAAAACGGTTGCCACAATATGAACAGGAAAATGGCTTCTCTCCTGTGTGAGTTCTTTCATGGTTATGAAGATTTGATTTCTGAGTAAAACATTTGCCACATTCTGAACATGAAAATGGCTTCTCTACTGTGTGAGTTCTTTCATGCTTATCAAGACTTGATTTCAAATTAAAACATTTGCCACATTCTGAACATGAAAATGGCTTCTCTCGTGTGTGAGTTTTTTCATGTTCAACAAGATATGATTTGCTACTAAAACTTTTGCCACATTCTGAACATGAAAATGGCTTCTCTCCTGTGTGCATTCTTTCATGTTTCTGAAGACTTGATTTCTGAGTAAAACATGTGCCACATTCTGAACATGAAAATGGCTTCTCTCCCGTGTGAGTTTTTCCATGTTGAACAAGATTTGATTTCACAGTAAAACTTTTCCCACATTCTGAACATGAAAATAGCTTCTCTCCTATGTGACATTGATCTCCAAAACCTTTTATGTGCCTTTTATTTTTCTCAGTCTGTGGAGAATCAGAACATAGGACCTGCTTAAAAGAATAAGATGACAGATCTTTGGAGGGAAGGGCTGAGAGTATGTCTGAATAAATACAATGTCCATTATATACATCTTGTGGGACACCACCATCATCTGCTTTAAAATCTGACAATATCATATAGTCACCTGCCAAGAAAAAAACACATTTTATTATTTTTGATTAATAAAACCTTAAGTTATATTGATATTTTATAACATTTCTTTAAAAGAATGACTGTACAAATTTCTAGGCAAGGCCAGTGGTGGCAAAACAGTTTTTAATTTAACAGCAGGCCTCTGACCAAGGACCAATACATTGTGATGTTGGGACACTGGGCTTTTCTTTTGCTGTTTTATACTTCTGTTTTGAGGCCAGCATCTACTCTAAGCCATGTATAAGTATGCCTGTCACCACTGCATCCAGTAAATTCCCAATGAAGAATTATAATGGGGCATGTGAGTCAGTGCTATTAGGTGGTGTCCGGCTCACACTCTCCCTGTACGATCCAGTATCTCCAGTTCAGTGCAGGGCTGAGGGCAGGAGCAGGGAGGTCATGTATAAAGCAGTCATGGCTTTGGGGGTCAGTGTAAGGTTGCATTATCCCATGCACTTTTTTATTTTAATACAAAACTGGGAGCAGATTCAAAAAAGTCCTTGATACTTTTCCATTCTTTATAATGCACCCCTGACTTTACCTAAATCTACATAAAATATGGATCAAAAACTGCATGTGTGAATCTGGCCTTATAAGTAAGCATATGTTCACATGGCATGTTTGATCTGTTTTTGGATACTTTTTGGACCTGAAAAACGCATTCAAAAGCCCTGCGTAAATTGCATCCAAATCACATCCAACAAACAGGTGTGTATTTGGATGCATTTTGGCTGCAGCAGAATGGCACCCTATAGTTTTAAATAGGGCGTCTGATGCATCAAACGGATCAAGAATTGACATGGATCCGAAAGACGTATGTAAAACATGCTTCGGCGATCAATCGTCTGAATGCCGATGCGTGTTTTACATTGAAAGCAATGTAAAATCATACTTCACATTGTTACTGTAGATGCGTGTCCATTGAGGGCCTAAAAATGTATCCCAACATGGAGTCAACACGCCATGTGAACATACCCTTAAAGTGGCTGCCATCATTGATATGAGGCATGTGAAGGATGTGAAAAAGGTTCCTGTTAAATAATCTGTTGCAGCATATTAGTGCCTGTCAAGCTGTAAGAAAAAATCATATTCCATAAAGAAAAAGTTTGGCCACTTCTGCGCCAAGATTAGTCTCTCTTGTTCCAAAGGATTAGTCATTCACTGCATGTTCTCCGTGCAGATCCGAGAAGAGGAGAGAGGAAGAATCAGAGCCACTTACTTGGTATAGTAGTCTTGTATCACTACTAAAAATGCTAAATAAAAAGCTGATATACTTACTACGAATGGTTGTGCTGTAACAGGCAAAAATAACTATTAGGCACTTTATATAGATCCCACTGCCGCTCTGCATGTTGTCACCACTGCTGCATCGGAGAAGAGAATATCTGAACCATGGGACTGAATGGACTTTATTTTCCGAATGCTAAATACCAACAGTAAAGCCCACAGTGCATAGTTTTTAGATAATACTGCAGTTTTAAAAGGGTTTTCTCACTACAAGGATTGCTTTTTATATTATAGATCTTGCAAAAATAAGTAATTTTGCAATATGTGTCCATTAATAGTGTACTTGTAACGCAGAGGTGGACTCGCTGGACCACCGCAAGCGATGATAGTAAAGCCACGCCAGGGAGCGGAGTCTAAGTTGCCCCCGTGTTTTCCACCAGAGCCTCCGCAAAGCGGGATGGACTCGCTGCGGCGTGAGGCTACAGGTCGACTACCCCTGAGTGACTTGCCTTGCGGTGGAGGTGGGGGTACGGTAGGTACAGAAGAATGGAATCCAGAGGCGTAGTCGGGGACAGGCAGAAGGTCAGGGTAGGCGGCAGAGGTTCATGGTCAGAGACGGGCAGACGGTCAAGGCAGGCGGCAAACAGGCATGGTCAGGAACGTAAGCAAGCGAACTGGTACACGGGTAATCAGGGGTGGCGGTGGGGGGGGGGGAAAGTCAGAACTCCCAATCTAACTCTTAAAACACACCAAAGCACTACCAACGGACTTGGCAGGAAGTGATGGGGGCGTTATTCCTTAAATGGAACCAGAGCACGACAATTGACCATTTATCGGGTGCTGGCCTTTATATCTAGAGAGCCGTCTGCGCGCGCCTTACTTATGCAGTGGGGCACGCGCTGCGGGAACCCGGGACAGGCGGGGAACAGCGTTCACTGGAGCGAGACGGGTAAGAGACCCAGGCAGGGAACACGGGGACGCGCAGAGGATGGTCGCGGGCAGCGCAGCACCCGCGCCGGGGACACCTGCGGGCCGTGGGGGCGACTCGCGGGGGAGGCAGCGGCGCCCGTGGACCCCCTGACCAGTACCCTCCCCCCTTCTTAGGTCTCCCCCTTCTTTTTTTGGACACCTATGAGAGGAGGTCAGGAGATAGATGTTGGCCTCATGTTCCAGGAACGGTCCTCCGGCCCGAAACCCCTTCCAGTCAAGAGAGAGCCGCTTCCCCTCACTGTCTTCTTCGCAGTCACCTCCTTGACCTCAAAGATGTTATCGCACAGAGTTGGCCACAGGAGAAGTCGAGGGACAGACCCCCGGGAGAAGCCGAATTTCAGCACCACCGGCTTTCTTGAGGAGAGAGACATGGAAGGAGTTCGGGATACGCAGGGTAGGGGCAAAGCGAAGCTAGTAAGTACTGGGTTTAGTTGCCGAAGCACTCAAAGGACCCAGTATTTAGGGCCTAAATTGTAACGGGCACATGAACAAAACCCTATCACCTGGTTCAAATAGGGGGGGGGCCTACGGTACTTGTCTGCCTGGACTTTGGTGCAAGCAGAAGCCCGTAGCAGGGCCTGTCGGCATCGATGAGTGCCACGAGAAGGCCTTGATGTCCCTTACTTGGCATCCAGGCGGGACATGACACGAGGTAGCTAGAGGGAGAGGCGGGCGGCGGATGTACACCAAAAAACGACAAAAAAAAGGTGGGAGGCCACCCAGCGGATTTCTGAATCTAATGAAGAGTTATAAGAAAACCTGTCTGCCCAGGGAGAAGGTCAGGCAGTTTCCTGACGAATTGCGGACACGAATGCCGCAGGTAGGTACCAGCACACTGGTTAACCCTCTCTACCTGCCCTTAGTTTGAGGGTGGTATGCAGATAAAAAGTCGAGCTGATCCTGCAATGGGTCACACAGAGCTAGCTCCAAAATTTACGATGGAACTGTTACACCCCTTCCGGGCAATGGTGTAACGGGAGTACCGTGCAAAACAAAAAAACATGACTGAAAAAAGTTGGGCAGATGGGGTGCACGGGATAAAGTGAGCCATCTTGGAAAAAACGGTCGGTCACCACCCCCAGATGACAGTGGTTTCCAGATGAGGTGAGGGAAGATCGAAACGAGGAAGTCCATGGCTACATGGGTCCAGGGTTTTTCCGACAGGAGAGGCTGGAGAAGGCCGTGGGTTAGAGCGAGGGACCTTATTACGAGCACAGGACTGTGCAGGCTAGAACAAAGTCCTGACATCTTGAGCGAGATTAAGCCACCAGTAATACAGGAGACCCGTTGTACGCGACTTTGGGACTCTGGGATTGCCAGCTGTACGAGGAGAGTGTCCACACTTCTGGATTTCTAGGCCGCAAGGAAGGCCGCACTTACGTCTCTTCCGGGAGGTAGGTGTTGGCAGATCACGGGGGCAGCCGTGGGAGTAGTTACGGGGGGATACAATATGCTCGGGAGGGAGGCTCCTGACCACCATATCTGGACGAACGGGTTAGAGCATCAGCTGACGTTTTCTCGGCGGATGGAAACTTGTAGACGGAAGTCAAAACGGGCAAAAGAAGAGCGACCATCTGCTTGCCGGGGTTCAGGTGCTGAGCCGACTGAAGATATAGGAGGTTCTCTTGTGGTCCGTGAAGATGTCAATAGGGTGGCGAGTCCCTCCAGCAGGCTGTCGCCATTACTCTCTAGAGCCAGCTTTATGGCCCAGTAACTCGCGATCACCAATGGTATAATTCTTCTCGGCAGGAGAGAACGTTTTGTGAGAAAAAACACAAGTATGCCTGTTTACCAGAGGAGGATCTTTGCAGGAGGACAGCGCCCGGCACCTAAAGAAAGAAGCATCACTTCCAGAATAAAAAGGCTGGTTAGGGTCTGGACGAGGACAGGACCAGGACGACGCGGGTGAATGCCGGCCTTTCAGCGGTTGAAGGCTTCTTGAGCTTCTGGGAGCCCAAAGATTTGGGAATTGGCGTTTCTCTTTTTGTTAGGGCCACCAGGGGAGCCACAATTGAGAGAAGTGTTGGGACTAATTGTCTATAATAGTTGGCAACTCCCAAGAAGCGCTGAATGGCCCGAAGGCCCACCGGTTGTGGCCCACTGTAAATATGCGAATGTTTAGAATGGATCCATCCGGAGACCCTCACAGAACGAATGTACCCTAAGCAAGGGGTAGCTGGAACGGTTCAAAGAGGCACTTTTCGGCTTGGCAAAAAGCTGATGGTGCGGAGTGCCGGAGTACCTGGTGGAAGTGGTTGGGCGATGGGTCTCAAGTCAGGGGAAAAGAATTAGAATATGCGTTCCAATTAAACTATCACACAAGAGTTAGAGTAGGACCGATAGATCTCTTGACAAAGTTCTGATATTACAGCAGGAGCTGTGCAGAGACCGATTGGCATAACACGTACTCAAAATGGCCATCCGGCGTATTAAACGCCGTTTTCCACTCATCGCATTCTCGAATGCGGATTAAGTTATAAGCACCGGTAGATCCAGCTTGGAAAAGATTTTCGCGCCTTGCAGGCTTTCGAAAAGTTCAGGAGATCAAGGGCAGAGCGGTAGCGGGTTTTTCAACGGTTATTTTTGTTTAAGCCCGATTAGTCGACTTGCAGGCCGAGAGACCCGTACTTTTTTCTCCACGAAAAAGAAGCGGCCTCCTGCCGGTGGAGAGAGACGTTTTACGAATGGAACCTTACGAGGTACTCCTTGATGTACCCAGGGACTTTGCCTTAGTCTCCGGGATGGACGAGGTATAGACTCGGCCCCTGGGAGGAGCTACTGCCGGTTGCCAGATCAATGGGGACAATCGTCAAGCGGTGTGGAGGAAGCGTTTCGGCTGTCTTTTCCAAAAAGAAGTCAGCCAAAAGTCCCAGTATGGGTAGGTAGGCCTGGTGGAGGCTGGTAGCTTTCAATGAGGCGACCTGAGGCGCAGGTTGTGACTTCAACAGGAACGTGAGAGACACGCGGAACCCCAACTCATGACTTCGAACCAGTGCTCAATCCTAAGGTCGGGGGGGGTATATGGTCCTGCAACCATGGGAGGCCAGAAGGATTTCGGGGAGGATCGAGTCAGGACGAGAATTTGCAAAGTTCTCCTTCGTGAAGAAGCCCAAACTGCAAGAAGAGGGGGCAGTACGGAAGCGAATGCTCCTTTAAGGCATTCGCAATGACAGAGAGACGAACATGGTTTCTGCAACGGGATCGCTGGGAGACGAAACCTGGTCAAAGTTCGTGGCTAATGAATTTTTCCTGACGAGCCTGAATGATAATGGCGGAGGCCTGAAAGGGCTGTCCGTGAAACACCAAAAATACGGGCATGGTCAGATGGGGAGAGGGCGCTCTGGAACACCTAGGGTTCCTCTCCTACGTTGCCCTAGGTGGGAGGGAAGTTTCCCGGGCGCACCGGACAGTCACCCAAATGAAAAAATGGCCAGAACCACCACAATAGAAGCACCAGCTGCTTCAGCGACGCTGCGATCATTCTCCTGGGACAGTGGGCTCTCTCATCCTGCATAGGTCTTCCTCGGCGGACCATCGGAGGAGACGAGGTGGCCGCTGGAACGTGGGAGCCAGGGGGGTATGCGGAATGGACGGACGACCTCGCGTTGGAGGCGGACTTCCTGGTTGTCTTTTGGCGAATCCGAATTTCGACTCGGGTGGCTAAGTGGATTAAGTCTCCAAAGTGCTGGTAGATCCGAAGCGGCGAGCTCTTCCTTAATTCTTCCTGAGAGAACCTTGCCAAAACGTCGCCACCAAAGCTTTCATTATTTCCAGTCCCAGCTCCGAAGCCGAGAGTGGCGAAAACTGCGGAGCGTGCTTGCGGCGGCCGAAAAGAGGTACGGCCTGATTATCAAAGCCGTGCGGGAACCCGGTGGAGGTTTGGAGGTCAGCTGTTAGAGGATCCCCTCGATTACCATAGTAGCGTAGCCCAAGCCAAGGCAGGTTTCTCCAGACAAGAGGCTGATTATGAAGGGCACTTGGCACGCTCTGTACGGGAATGATTGCCCCATATTCATGGTGGATGAAGCACTGGCTGTGAACCCACGGTGGACATCTTCTTGGGGTCTTCATCGTAGCGTGAGGGGAGCGGCAAGTGCAGAGCGGGTCCAGAAGCCAGAGCAGGTTGCGCCATGGATGCCGGAGCTATGGATGCTGGAGGTAGACGGGCCGCAAGGTTCTGCATCATAGCCGCTAGCTGGTCAATAAATTGGCTTTGCTGAGCGACTGCCGTCGTGACATCCCGGAGGTCGGGCAGTGAGAGAAGGTTTACTCCTCGGCGGAATCCATGGGCAAGTCCGTACTGTAAACGCACGAGGTGGACTCGCTGGCTCCGCAAGCGATGGATTTAGTTAAGCCACACAGGGGAGCTGAGTTCTAAGTAGCCCCCGAGTTTTACCAGAGGGACTGCCGCGAAGCGGAATGGACTTGCTGCGGCGTGTGGCTACCAGGTTCGCTACCCCTGAGTGACTTGCCTGCGGATGGCGGACCGGGGTACAGCAGTGGTACAAAGACGGAATCCAGAGGTGTAGTCGGGGACAAAAAAGAAGGGCCCGGGCAAAGGCGGCAGAAAATTGTTCAGAGAAAGGGGAGACGGCAGGGCAGGCGGCAAACAGGCAAGGGCAGGAAAATTTTGCAAGGGGGACTTTCACAAGTAAAACAGGACAGAAATCCAATTTCACTCTAAACACACCCAACGCACACCAACAGACTGGCAGGGAAATTCTGGGGGGGAAATTCCCCTTAAAAAAAGAACCAGCCCCCCCCAAAATTTACCCAATTTTTGGGGGGGCTGGCCCTTTTAAACTAGAGAAGAAGCCGCTTTTGGGAGCCCTTGGGGAGTGGGGACGCCGGGGGCGGGGCCGTGACAGGCGGGGGGCAGCCAAACCCCTGGACCCCGGACGGGAAAATGACCCGGGCGCAGGGGGGCCGGGGGAGCAGAGGGAAAGGTCGCGGGGAGGGCCCCGGAAAACCCCCCCGGGCCCCCCGTGGGCCGGGGGGGGATCGGGGGGGCGCGGCGCCCGCGACCCCCGTGACAGTCCTACCTAAATTTTAGTTTTCCCCTCTTGTTTGGGGTGCATCAGCTCCCAGGGCGCTATAGCTTTCAACCTGTTTGATTTTCTCCTGATAGGGGGCCCGCAATGGGTTTTTAAAAACTACGGGCCCGGCTTTTACTTCAGCCTAGGGAACCAGTAAAACGCCCCCGAATTTCAAAGTGAAACCAAGAAAACAGGAAATGAGGGGAGGGAATCAATGTAGAGAACAACCCCCTTTTAAAGGGGGATATCGGGGAAAAAAATTTTGGGTCTTAAATGAATGAAAAAGTTTTTTTTCTCATTGTTTTGTAGCTGCCTGTTGCTTTTTATATGTAGTAGCTATTAGGAAATGAATGGGTGTGGGATGTTTCAAGTGGTGCCGATGATAATAAGCAAATGAAAAGCTCCAAACAGGACCAAAAACCAAGAAAAAAAAGTTTTTAAGGTGCTAGTGGTGCTCCCTGAAACACTTTAGGCACCCTGCCTGTAATAAGCAAATGTAGTAAGCAGTCATTGTTTTAGGGCCGTTGTCAGTTTGGATCATCACAGGTATTTTTTTATCTTTTATTTCATTTTTTAAAGCAAATCTTAAATATACAAATATTGTTACTGCCATGAGTGATATGAGGGCGCTGAAAAAGGTACAGGCAAAACAATGTATTGTAGTGTCCTCCACAAGCTATTAGTTCCAGGCCCTATGTCAAATAAAGAAAAAGAATAAAAAGAACATTACATACAGAAAACGTTTGGCCATTTCCGCGCTCAGATTAATCTCTCAGTTATTAAAATAGATCTTATACATAATGTAGAAAGCAGGATCGGAGTGACACACAATGTACATCGAAGACAGAACTGCTCATCTATAAAACACTGTACATAAAAAATTTCTATATGCAGTCACATCAAATCATGATTATGTCCGTTAACCCCTTGAGGAAGCAGACAGCTTTAACCTGCCCCATTTTTCAAATCTGACGTGTCACTTTATGAGGGAATAACTTTTTGATCCTTTTACCTATCCATGTGATTCAGAGACTGTTTTCTCAAGGCACGATGTGATTTAAGTTAGTAATACATTTAGGTCCATACAATCCTTATTTGTGGAAAATATCAAAATGTTGTGAAAATTTTAAAAAATTTGCCATTTTCAAAGTTTAAAAATTCTGCGTGTAAGACAGATAGTTGTACCACAAAAATAATTTATATCTAGCATCTACCATATGTCTACTGTATGTTGACCTCATTTTCAAAATGTATTTTTATTTTTCTTACCAAACTTTCAAGAAAATTTGCAACATAGATTTTTTTTAGGGACCAGGCTAGTTCTAACGTTGCTTTGAGGGGCCTGTACGTTAGACACCCCATACATTTTTTCCATCTACAAAACAGCACCCCTTAAAGTATTCAAAACACCATTTCGGAGGCTTGTTAACACTCAAGGTGTTGCACAGGAATTAAAGTAAACTGGAGCTGAAATGTAAAAATTTCACTTTTTTTTTCCAAATTTACTGGAACACAGCATATGATAACAAGGAAATTTTACAAATATCTCATTTATAGCCCTAGTGCACTGTTTGACTCAACCACAAGCCTCAGAATAGCACCTGCTGGATTTTGGGGTCTCATTTTCATTAGGATATTTTTAAGGCACTATTACAGGTTTGTGGACATCCTAAGGTGCTAAGAGACCTTATTTTGAAAACTCGCATCTGTAAAAAACTTTAATTTTATGTAGTCACAGTCTGACAGCCATACTTTTTTTATTTTTCAGTCTATGGAGCTGATTAAGGACTTGTTTTTGTAAGATGAGTTTATATTTTTATTGGTACCATTTTGGGGGGACATGACTTTTTGATCGCCTTTGAATCCATTTTTTGGGAAGCAGGATAAAAATTTTTTTTTTTTTTTTATAAAAGATCATCATGCAGTATATGTGACATGTTAGTTTTACTTCATGGAACTAGATTATTACGGCAATACCCAATTTATATTATTTTTTATGTTGTAGCATTTGAAAAAAAGAGTTTTTATTGTGTTGAACAATATTTATGCGTTGCTATCTTCTGGTAGCCATAACTTTTTCACTTTCATGTAAGTGTTTTTTTGCAGGATGAACGCACATTTTCATTGGTACCACTGGAACCATATGTGGAAATACCAAATATGTGTACTTTTATTTTTGATCTTTTTTATGGGCGATTGGCATTTGTAATGGAGAAAGACCAGTGTACGTGTTTTTACCTTTTTTTTTTTGTATTTGTGATTTACTTTTTTTTTATTTTCACATTATTTACACTTGTTCCCATAGGGGACTTGACTGATCTGTACATATCAGTACATACCTGTGCTGCCACGTACTTTAAGGCTATGTTCACAGGGCTTATTTTGGGGCGCATTTCCCCACGTATTGCGAGTGTACTGTGCTCTAATATGAGCGAAATGCGCCCCAATCATTACTCATGGCGCAAAAGCGCCGTGAATAAATGACATGTCAATTATCTCCCCACGCATACAATACGATCATAGTGTATGCGCGGGGAGATAATTGACATGTCATTTATTCACGACGCTTTCGCGCCACGAGTAATGACAGTCTATGGGGCCGGCGGGCTGCCCCCTCCCCTCCCCCGCGTGGTGGGAGTACATGCTGATCAGCACAACTCCCGAAGACCCGGCGTAAATGTGGGGCATACTATAGGCTCCGCAATTAAGCCATGTGAACATACCCTAACTGTCAATCACCTGTGTGGTGATGTCACAAACAGCTCAGAAGCCTTTGTTAAGCTTTCAGATTGTCATGGTACCCCACGATTACACAACCGAGTGACCTATGGAGACAGAGGGAGAATAATATACAGAGAGAGGCCGATTACTAGGGCCAGGATATCTGGAACTCTTTATTGAAAGACAGCAGCTAGTGGTCAGTGGTGGCCTTATATTTTAACCCCTTAAGGACACAAATAGTTTTGACCTCCATTTCAGAGCCCCATTTTTTAAATCTGACATGTGTCAGATAATTAGCAGCTGCCAACAGCCATTTATGTAGCGGGATTATTGAAAACCTTACCGGCACCATGACATACCAGTAAATCCTGTGTCAGTAAGGGGTTGGTAATTACATATCAGCTACAGTGAAAATCTGCACAAAAACAAAAATTTAAAAATGTCTGCAGACGTCTTTTTCTGCCCAGATAGGGGGCACAATATGTAAAATAAAAAAACACAAAACCCCCCAAAAATAAAAACACTGACAGCCCAAACTGCAACTTTCAGCCCTGCTCCAAAAGAGTTTAAACTATACATCACCTATATACAAACGTCACAAAAGTGATAAAATTGCAGAACTTATTTTAATGAATCTTTTTCATGGATACTATAAAAAGTAACATTCCACGAGGGAAGTTTCATCACTAAGGTTGAGAGAGGTTCCCGGTCATTAACCAGGACAGAAGAATGTTAAGATCCCAGGGAGGAATCGCTAATCTCTGGGTAGGGTCAGACGCTGCATAAGCTGGACAGCTGTAGTGCGGCCTCGATGCAGTTAGAACCTTGCAGATATGCTCTCCCATGCACAGTTCATTACGGATTGCCAATGGCCACCCAGTTTTGTAAGCTGTATACCTGCAAAATCACCTGACCAAAGATGAAGGGCAATGAACATCACTGGCCTTATAATCCAGTAGAACAAAGCCTATTTTAATTTTTTTTTTCTTATCTGATCATGATTTTAACTAAGCAGAGATAGACTGATAGCAGAAAACCTGCTTTCATCTTAAAGGGGTTTTGCCACGATGTAATGTTGACGTGGGATCCTCCAAAATGGGTATTTAATCACTTTTCTAAATATATGTTATTAAAAAAGAGAGAGCTACAGGCTGCCTTACCTGCCCTTAGTTACTTAAAAGCTTGCATTAGATATGACCAGGCAGAGTGACAAGAGCTGCTGGGCTTGCGCAGAGCAAACTTCTTATCTGATGAGAGGGAGCTTGAAGGAGCTTTCAAGGCACCGGGTAGAAATATGTTGTGTTTTGCCTACAGAATCCACTAGTTGTAGTGTGATTATCTGAGTAGATCCCTGCTTTATCTGATGACAGGGAACATGAAGGAGCTTTCAAGCGGCTGAAGGAGCTTTCAAGAGGCTGTGGAGAAAAGGTGTTGTCGTTTGTATACAGAATCCACTAGTTGTAGTTTGATTATTTGAGTGAACATTTCACACGATCCCTTATGCATGGCTCTGTGCTCTGGCTGTGTCTCTCCATCTCTCAGCTCAGCATTGCTTTGTTTACATTTGCTTCTTAGCAGATAAGGCACGTCCTGGCAAAACCCCTTTAAGTAAAGGAATGGCATAAACAACTTGTTCCGTGAAAGATTTCCACTTTGTCCTCTTTTATGGGCAGCTGTATCCCGATTTATTAGTGAAGCAAAAAGCCCATCTCCTCTTTGCTCTAAAGAACCCATTACTGATTTATGAGTTTGTGTACTGTGATGAATGCAGGAGAGGAATTACCTGGAGATGTGAGTGATTGTTGATCCTCCATCTTCACACCCAGGTACAGATACTTATGGTCTTGTAAATACTCCCACTCCTTCATGGAGAAATAGACAGCGACGTCCTGACACCTTATAGGAACCTGACACAGACAATGATACAGTCATCACCCAGACCCCTCCAGTGGTGTTACTGTATAATATCCCAGCAGTCCCAGCAGCCTCACCTCTCCAGTCAGCAGCTCAATGATCTTGTTGGCGAGTTCTAGGATCTTCTGTTCATTGATGTCCCCCTGTACCAAGTAGTGAGATGGGGGCCCTGTGATTGGGGCCAGGCAGGACTCACTAGAGGTCTTCTTCACTACTGTGTAATCCTGTTTATGGAGAGATACATTGATAAATATCACTACAAACATTTCCAGAGTCCATCACCTCTCCGGTCACATCAACTGTTATTACCATAGATAGGAATGATGTAATGTGACATCATCAGAGCCCCCTCCCCTCTCCAGTCATATAATCTGTTATTACCATAGATAAGAATGATGTAATGTGATATCATCAGTCCTCTCCCCTCTCCAGTCATATCATCTGTTATTGCCATAGATAAGAATGATGTAATGTGACATCATCAGAGCCCCCTCCCCTCTCCAGTCATATCATCTGTTATTACCATAGATAAGAATGATGTAATGTAACATCATCAGAATCGCTCCCCTCTCCAGTCAGATCATCTGTTATTACCATAGATAAGAATGATGTAATGTGACATCATCAGAATCTCTCCCCTCTACAGTCATATAATCTAGCAACCAAGGGCAACACCCCAATAGCTCGTTAGGCTAGGCCTCTGACGTATCTGGCCTCCTATCATATCTCGATCACTCTCCAAATTCTATAATACATACCAAGAAAACACCAGAACGAGAGTATATGATCAAAAATGTACAAAATCTTTATTGAATAGACAATAATTAAAATCATTAAAAAGTCATATAATCTGTTATTACCATAGATAAGAATGATGTAATGTGACATCAAGCCCCCTCCCCTCTCCAGTCATATCATCTGTTATTCCCATAGATAAGAATGATGTAATGTGACATCAGGGCCACTCCCCTCTCCAGTCATACCATCTGTTATTACCATAGATAAGAATGATGTAATGTGACATCATCAGAATCTCTCCCCTCTCCAGTCATATCATCTGTTATTACCATAGATAAGAATGATGTAATGTGACATCATCAGAGCCCCCTCCCCTCTCCAGTCATATCATCTGTTATTACCATAGATAAGAATGATGTAATGTGACATCATCAGAATCTCTCACCTCTTCAGTCATATAATCTGTTTTTAACATAGATAAGAATGATGTAATGTGACATCATCAGAGCCCCCTCCCCTCTCCAGTCATATCATCTGTTATTCCCATAGATAAGAATGATGTAATGTGACATCATCAGAATCTCTAACCTCTCCAGTAAGCTGTAAGATTATCTCTAGGGTGAGATTTAATATACTCTCCGCCATCTTGTCCTTGTCTCTGTTCATTATTGAGTCAATCAGGAAAATTATCTCATATAGACAATAACAACAACTATGATCCTATATTGTTGAGACCTAAATCGAAAGAAGATGAGACAATGTAAAAACCACACAAAATCACACATAAAAAATACAATCACTGGAGATAATAAAGGGGAACATTTGAGGAGATATTACAGTGTAGATGTTGCATTTTCCCTCTTGGATGGATTAGAAAATGAGCTGAATAGCTTGTATAGGGAGCTCCTCCATGCTCAAGATCACAGAGCATTGTATTCTCACATGAGCGCTACAACAACACTGGCCATAGTGGGGTTACCAGTATATATGGCCTGTGACTGCTATAGACCATCACAAGCTGAAGTGGTCACATGACGTATATACTGGCTTTACCACTGCTACCAGTGTTGTTGTTGCACAATGTATTCAGAAATCACGATACAGAGAGAACAAATACCCTTAAAACATAACTTTTAATAAATACAAGCAATAAAAAAATTTCTCCCATATGGATGTCACCACGTAACCATGGTTTGTGACATCCATATTGGGGAAGAATTTTTATTGCATGTATTTAATAAAAGTTATGTTTTAAGGGTATTGGTCCTCTCTGTATCTGTGATTTCTTACGTGTACCCTGAGATACCACATATTATCCTATGAAATATAAACAATGTCCACTGAAGAAGCCAGCTTGGTGAAACGCGTCGGGACGGGACCACAGCGATCCCCACTTTCCCCTCTATATATGGGTAATATTACTTATCTATTATGGTCCATTATTATCTAAATTGGATTCATGAAATTACTTACAGGCCCATCATAATTTATTTTCTTGGGGTACCTTTTTGTGGTGTATTTATTGTGGATACATAATATTGATATTTTCATAGATTTCCATCTATTTTTGTATGCAATCAAGCTGATAACTTTTTGTCTCAGGGTTACACTATACCAGTATACATTGTATTGTCTGGTCCCTGGATATACTTTGAAAGCTATTTTTGATGCATGCAATATTGATGTTTTATATCATGAATTATATTTTGTGATATCCTTCCATCGCGGTGTTCCTTTTTATATTGGTCTTCCTCTTTTTGTATGTTTTTGTACTTTTTGATTTTTTTGTTTGTCTACAGTTTTGTATGATGTTAATAAAATGTTAAAATTTCTTATTGAGATAAGACTCAATTTTTTCCTTTGTTAAACATGTTTGTGGGAGTATCTCATAGTAGTGTACAAAGAATTTTTGGCACCTTTTGTATAGGAGATATAAACAATGTAATCGTCGAGAGACACAGGAATATCGGGGCTGAAGCGGCCAAAAGTACAACAGATTTTGGAATTTCAGCAAACATTCAGCTGTAACACCTTGCCAAGGGATCTATCATAGACTGGTGCTGGGTCATTGAGAATGGGTAGGATTTAGGTACAGGAATCTACCTTTATCAGCCAGCAGAGCTGTTATCACCAAACAGAGTCTGTGTCTCCTTACGGCAAAGTCACCATCGGCTTAAAAATGGGCCGTAATTCGGTCTGTAATTACGCGCGAAGGCCCAATTAACGGGCCGAAAACGCCCATTCCATTACGTAATCACAGTTCTCATAGAGAACTATGGATTACTCTCCTCACGCTTACCCTGACCTGCGAAGCCGCCGGGCGGGGAGATTAATTGACATGTCACTTTCTATCGCTTAACGCCAGCCGCAGCATGATAGTCCTATGGTCCGGCGAAGTGCCGGCCCCCTGCTTACTCCCCGCCCGCCGCTCCCAGCCCCTCCCCACGGCGTAATTGCGGGGCGTAATTACGTCCCGCAATTAAGCCGTGTGAACATAGCCTTATAGTAAGGACTTTGAAGACTTCCTGTTCTGTTGCTCACATGCGAGGAAACAGGGAGCAGAACTCATGTTTCCCGCCTCGCTATCCAATAAGGATCCCCTGCACATAACTGTATCAGCGAGGGATAACACACTACTAAAGCGCACACCAGTTATTCACATGAGAAAGAGCTGTGTCTTTACACAACAACCCCATCGAGCAACTTCTTCATCGCTGCAGTGAATAGCATCAAAACAAAGAGGCGCTGGATCCTCATTTCTCTACTCAGAAGTATCCAGTGAAAACAAGACAGCAGCAGCCGCACATTCCTGGGAGGAGATGGTGATCAGGAGCTCATCTCCCCAGGTTGTATATTATACATTCTGCTCCTCTACCATCTATTAACACCAAGCTGCAGCCCCTATGTGCAGCTCAACATCCCTGTCTATAGTAAAGGCATACCTGGATTAACTGTTAATGGGAACCTAAACATCATGTGACGCTAACCACACACACATGGTACCATCCTGACAGTCAGCTAAACATGGTCACATGACATCTATGGGGTAATGAAGAGGAATGTGTTGGAAAACTATTCACAAATCAGGTTAATCCATCAGCTTCCTCACATGTGCATTATTCCATATATACCCTTTTCAGAGCACATTGTTTATTTTCTGTATAACCCACGCCGACAGCTTTCCAGGGATCGCTTGGGGGGGGAACAGGAGACCAGTCACTCTCACCAATTTTTTCCGGATTGGGAGTTCGTCATCCTCGATCTTCTTCTTTGACCCATCTATGATTAGGTTTTATTCTGATATCTGCACTCAGTTTCATCTCTGTCTTATTTCTGTATGTGTTTCAGAGCGAACACTACACCATGTATCCAGCGTCGAGTTCGCGGCATGGTACCTGCAGATTACATTTCTTTTTCAGATAAACCATTTTAATACACATTTTTGGGCCCACATGTTATGAAAACTGTCAAGTCTAAACTAACCACTTTGTAGCCCAAAACGATGCAACCAATCAGGATAAAGTAGCCCTCCTTTCATATTTTCCAAGCACTTATAAAAAATGAAAGTGGGCGCTCTTATGGATGCCTATGTGGCAACAAAGTGAGTTTTAGACCTAACAGTTTTCATACAAGTGACCCTTCGTTTCTTACTATCATTTTATTCATATCCTGTTTTTAACTGTTTGTAACCATCGTTTTTAACACCTTTATTCTTGCTGTTTTTTAGATTGTAAATTGCAATGCAGGGGGGACTGAAGCGAGGTGTAATTCAAGGAGTAAGGTACCTCGTTTTTCTGCGCGCGCGAGGTATGTTATATCAAACCTCGTTCCACCAAACGTGTTGTATAAAATGGCCCCACTTTCTGGATTGTAATACATGGCTGCTGAGTCTCGCAAGTGCTTAGTGCGAAACTACTCTTTGCATTTGTATTGCTTTTATGCTAAATAAATCTAGAAAAATTAATTTCCTAAGTGTCAATTCATCTCATTTTTAATAATCCAATTCTATATTTGTTGTTGTTAATAGTACGAGTTGACCCCGCTCACCGCTCTCTATATTTCGGTCTAAGCGCTACTAGTTCCGTTTTGTCCTTTTATATCCATTTTACTGGATTAAATCAGCAGGAAGGAGGAGTGGTAATAACATAGTTGGCAACTTTTGAAAATGAAAAAGCAGGAGATATTAGTGGGCGGCGCGCTACGCGCGTTGCGGGAAAATTTAGCGCTGGTGCCACACCCATGTCTTGCCGTATGCCACCGCCCCTTCAAAAAGCCACACCTACTTCCCCCTCACTGCCATAACAGGCTTTGGAAGAAAGTCGGTAGATGCCCTTGATAGCCAGGTAGTAGCCCCCCATAACCAGGTAGTCCCTTAACAGCAGGTAGATGCCCACCTCTCTGTAGCCAGTAGAGCCAATAATGTAGTCCGTAGGATAGATGCCCCCCCATTTGTTTGCCAGTAGTGCCTTGCCCCCTCTTTTGAGCCAGGTAGATGCCTCCCTCTTTCTTTCCAGGTAGTGCCCCCGTCACTGATGCCAAGGTAGAAAGCCTCCCATTGTTTCAGAGAGTGCCCCCATCGTTAGCCAGGTAGTGCCCCCATCGTTAGCCAGGTAGCTGCCCCCCCATGCCCCCCATTGATAGCCAGGTAGTGCCTTCCATTGATGCCAGGTATTGGCCCCATTGTATCCAGTAGTTACCACCCTTTAGTTAGCTCCAGTAGTGCCCCCATTAGTAGCCATGTATTGCCTCTCATTGTTTCCAGTAGTGCCCGCCCATTGATCAGCCAGGTAGTGCCCCCATTTGTTAGCCAGGTAGTGCCCTCTCTGTTAGCTAGGTAGTGCCCCCCATTGTAGCCAGGTAGAGCCGCCCTCTGTTGCCAGGATGCCCCAGTCATTGTAGCTAGGTGAGACCCCCCATTGATAGCCAGGTTAGTAACCTCCTCCATTGTAGCTAGGTAAAGACACCCCAATGTATCCAGTAGACTCCCTCAAAACTAATAAAAAAAAAATAATAAAATCCAATTACCTGACCAGGCACCTGCAGAAGCGGTCATCTCCAGCCGATCTCCCAGCGTCACAGGGGAAGTGATTTGCAGGGCCTGGGGTGGCGGGGGGGCCTGTTGACACGTTCCTCTGTGACGCTGACATGTGTGTACGGCGCACAGCGGCGCCCCGGACATACAGGTGGGAGGAGGGAGAAGGATACGGAACCCCTTCCCTGCCTCCTCCCTGCTCAGCGAGACTCCGGCTGTGTGAGCGGACCCTGCGCGGCCGCTTCACCCTGCCCGTGGGAACGGACCACGCTACTGCTTCCCGGCGCCGCGGCCATTTAAAAGGACCCCCCTGCCGCCCTGCTTGCGGCGGGATGACTGCCACTCCCCCGGGAGTGGAGTGTGTGTGGCGGGAGGTGACCACCAAATAGGCGGGACCCCCCCGCCAAAAACGGGAGAGTTGGCATGTATTTTAATACCCCACCCTTGCCTTGCCCCCTGGAGGACAAACAACTTGTTGCTGAACGACCCGACCCCCTGTACACTACAGACCCTCCCATGCAAGTGTGCACCACCCCAGAGAGCTATAGTCACTGGGGGCCAGCAATGGGGTAATAATACACACCCATAACCTCCACCTGCATGAATGAGTCCATGTGACTCGCTGTGTGCTTGCCAGGATCCTTAGATGGATGTCACATGTGAGGGAGGATCCATGTGATTGCGTGTTTGGTTTGGCCAGGACCTGTGATAGATGTCACCTTGGAGTGTGGAGGAGTCATGAGAACAGCTGTGGTGCTGCCAGGACCTGTTGATGGAGGTCAAACGTGGAGGTAGGAGTCAAGTGACTGTTGTGTGCTCGCCAGGACCTGTGAGATGTCACATGAAGGGAGGATCAGGCAGCCACGATGATCAGTATGTATGCAGCAGAGGCTGTGTTTGTGAGTAACGTGCGTGTAGCTGAGCCGTGTGTGTAGTAACGTGCCTGTATAGCTGACCGTGTGTGTGTAACTGTGCCTGTAGCCCAGAGCCGTGTGTGTGTAACTGTGCCTGTAGCCGAGCGCGTGTGTGTTAACTTGCCTGTACCGAGCCGCGTGTGTGAACGTGCCTGTAGCCGAGCCGCGTGGGTGTGTAACGTGCTGTAGCTGAGGCGCGTGTGTGAACGTGCCTGTAGCCTGTTTGAGGTCCGTGTGTTGTAACGTGCCTGTAGCTGAGCCGTGTGTGTGTAATGTGCCTGTAGCTGAGCCCGATGTGTGTAACGTGCCTGTAGCTGAGCCGTGTGATGTGTAACGTGCCTTAGCTGAGCCGTGTGGTTTGTATCGGTGCCTGTAGCTGAGCCGTGTGTGTGTAACGTGTCTGTAGCGGAGGCCGTGTGTGTGTAATGTGCCTGTAGCTTAGCCGTTTGTGTAACGTGCCTGTAGCTGAGCCTGGTGGAGTTGTAATGTGTCTGTAAGCTGAGCCGTTGTGTGTGTTGTAACGTGCCCTGTAGCTGACCGTGTGCGTTTAATGTGCATGTAGCGAGCCTGTGTGGGTGGAAACGTGCCTGTAGCTGGAGCCGTGTTGTGTAATCGTGTCCTGTCGCTGGTCGCATGTGTAACGTTCCTGTAGCTTATGGCCCCTGTGTGTGTAACGTGCCTATACTGAGCCTGTGCGTGTAACGTGCCGTACTTAGCCCTGTGTGTGTAACGTGCCTGTAGCTGAGCCGTGTGTGTAACGTGCCTGTAGCTGAGCCGTGGTTGTGTGTAACGTGCCTGTAGCTGAGCCGTGTGGTGTGTAAGGTGCCTGTACTGAGCCGTGTGGTGTAACGTGCCCTGTAGCTGATCCAGTAGTTGTGTAACTGCCTGTAGCTGAGCCGTGTGTGTGTAACGTGCGTGTAGTCGATCTGTATAAGTATAATGTGCATGTAGCTGAGTCGTATTTGTAATTGGCAATCAAATGCACAGGACTAGCCGAACGTAGGAACAGACCCCCGGGCATAGAAAGCTGGGAGAGGTGTCCTATAAAAGTTGGACGTAATTGGCTGCATGGCAGGTGGATGACGCACTACTGGCTCAATAACTAAGGCGAATGGTTCATCAATAATATGACCTTATTGTTCTAACTCACATTTTTAGGTTAAACACATTTTTAGGAATTTTTGGTTTAGTTTTTTTTTTAATTTTCCATGATCACTTTTCCAGTATTTTTTTATTGATTCTAAATTCTGCAGTTTTTCACATGTGTCACTAAGCTAATAATAGTCTGACACTTCCTTTCTGTAGAAGGAATTTTCATTGTCCTGTCACATTATCAGCACAAAGAGGGTCGAAACTAAAAGGAGACACCAGGTGGTGAATAATAAAACAGATTCCACCAGTCCACAAGAGGAGATGTCCAGCAAGCACCCCCTGCTCACCTTCCTTCATAGGATTTCTTCCTAGTCACACAGCATTGATTAGAAACCTCCTATAAAGACTATGGTACAGAATCAAGTCTTAGACACCTATTTGCAGTGAAGCTGTCTTTAAAGTATATCACTGACTAGCTGTTAAAGCAGTGCCAAGCAAGAATGTCCTATCCCCCACAATCAAATATAGTAACGGCTCGAATAGAGTAAATCTATAATTCAGAAATAAAAAACGCTGAGAGGAAAAGAATATGGATCAGGGGCTTGATTTAATAAGTTAAAAAAAAAAAAAAAATTGGTGACAGATTCCCTTTAAGAAGAGCCAGCTTGCACACCCCCTAGTGGACAGCAATGTTAAGGTGGGCAGGTGTTTTAATAAAAAAAAGAGGAACGCAGATAGGGCGGGGTACATCGTCCTGGGAGAGAGGAGGAGGTGAGCAGCCACTGGACGGAAGCTGGGAAATGGGTGTGACTGCAGAACGGCACCCGGAGCGCAGCGTGTCCCATTACGATTCCACACCCTGTGGTGCCCCCCTTCTCTTGGGCCCGGAGTCTGTGGAACAACACATATATGCTGAGGATCTGATATGGAATCCGTTGCATCAGAAGCAAGGGAAAGCATGTCTGCCTTGACGTTCTTCACAGCTGGTCCAAAGTAGAGGCACAAATTGAAGCAAGAGAAGAACAATGAGCATCAGACTTGAAGGTGGTTTAACTGCTGTTTGTAGGCATACGAGATTTTTATGATCTGTGTAGATTGTCAAAAGATGTAAAGCCTCTTCCATCAGCTTTCAATACTCCTTCAAGGCCAATTTAATGGCAGCAGGCTTCCTTGGACCCATGTAGAATTAGTTTCTTCTTCTCAGCATGAGAGAATGTCTTGGAAATAACCCACAAGTATAATGAATTCGCCCATGAAGACATTTGTATGCCATTTTGTCAGTATGTCATCTGTCAGGGTCCCATTTTAACTTTAGGCTGAGACCATGACCCCCCAAGATTGGCAGGCTGGACACTCGAAATAGTCTCTTTTCCAATTGGCATAGATAATTGGATTTTTCTTGAGGCCCTTAATTCATCCTGGCGGACGTCTTTCCCTTTTAGATAGACAGGCTCTCTCAACTGGCATGGGTTATTCCCTTGGGATTTAGGATGCAGATTGAGGAGGTCACTGGAACACAGGTGCCAGACAGTGGACTCTGCAGAATCGGGAGGCTTGAAGTTGTTGACCTGTTGGTATTCTGCAAAGCGGACGTTAGAGGGGTTTTCTCATTTCATAGATCATCATGTTCAACAGGTTAGTGTGACAAAAAATATCAAGCTTGTAGGGCCCTTGAGTGTATAACCAAAAGCAAAGTTACTAATGGTTTAAGAGAATGGGCCATTTGTGTTAATTCTTGGAAGTCTATATAGGAGCCACTGTTGTAGGTTGCACTCCGAGGTTCCTGCCTCCCAGTCGTAGTTGGTAAATGCTCGTCAGAAGATAGCAGGGGAGATGCTGTGTATGGACGATATGAGAGAGAGGAGTGATTTTGTGGCAGTTCCCTATAGAAACCAGATAAATGTGTATTAGGTATTGTTTCGCAGATCTGTAGAGTTCAAAGAGTAAAAAACAGCAGTGATTATAACACTGTGAGAGAGCAGAGGAAAAAATCACTGCCATCACTCACATATTACCTGAATGTCAAAAGCCCATGTCAATTTACAAAGTTATGTAGCTAGAGTACGTAGAAATGAAGATATACACTATGGATTTACACCTTAGCTTCACTTTTCAAATGATTCCATATACCTCCGACAGCTGAGAATCTTTCCCCTCTCCACCCCACCCCCCACTCACACAGAATGAATTCTCATGTGCACACTTAGGGGCGTGTCTGCAGAGAGAAGATACTCCCTGCTGGGAGGAGAAACACGCTCCTCCATTTCATAAGCTCTCCTTTTAGCAACAGTATAAAAGGCAGCCAAAATGATGAAACATAAAACCCCTTTAATAATGTGATATCCAAGTGCAAGTACCACCGCAAGCTCATTGATGAATGCAACCAGCTTGACTTTTCCAGAAGGTAGCTACCAAGGCCTCATCATTCCAGGCCAACTCAGATGACAGGGTCCAGAACTGTACTGTATATTGGCCCACAGTAGAATCACCCCGATGAAGCTGAAGAAGCGAAGCTGCCACTGAGGAGGTGTGACCTGATTCTTCAAATACAAAAAGGCGTCCAGGAAGTCTGTGAAGCTGGTTGCCAGTGGATCCCCACTATTCCAAAGGGCAGTGAACCAGGCTAGAGCTTTGCCGGAGAGCAGAGACATGATAAACGCCACTATTTCTCAGTCCTAAACAAACTGGTGGGCCAAGACCTCAAAGAATATTGTGCACTGGTTCAAAAACTCATGGCAAGCTTTTGGGTCTCCACTGTAGTGAGGAGGTAGCAGCAAGTGCAGGGAGGAGCTTCAAGAAATCACTGGGACCAGAGCAGGTACAAGAACAGGCACTGGAGCAGGAGCAGCTTCCAGGAGTTCTATGGTCACTTAGTTATTGCAGCGATGCTTGAAAACATATCTCTTGACGGGTGCCCTTGCGTGTAATTTCAGCAATAGTCTTTTGCATGTTCTGCATGAGGTATGCTCAGCATCGGGATTTCCAAGGCCCAGTTATACTGTCACTGTTCACATTCACTGGAGTCAGGACATGAATCCGCTGGATCACGATTCGGACTTGGCGTAACCTACTCCAGGGGCTGGAGTGTAGGGAGACACCTGGTTTTCACCAGAGCCCGCTGCAAGGCCAGTTGGACTTTCCTGTGGGAGACTCCCAGGTCGCTTAAGGTGATAGTCGATGTGTAGGCTTGCGTAGTACCAGATCATATGGCAGAGGCGTAGTCAGGAACAGGAAAACTGAGGGCTGGTAGCTTACAAGAGAGGTCAGGTTCAGGCATAAGGTCAGGTCAGGCAGCAATAAAGACAGTGTCAGGAACATAGTGGAAGGTCACCAACAGAGAGGCAATCAGGTACAAACGAAGAGGACTAGCAGAACATAGGGACGAACACCAATAACTGGGCATGGAAAGCGTGAAGAGGTGTCCTAAAAAGGCCCATGGTTAGACGTGGTTGGCTGAATGGCAGGTGGATGGCACGTGCTGGCCCTTGAAATTAGGAAGAGCTGGCGTGTGTGCCCCCAAAAGTTCAGCCATGCGGCTGTACAGAGAGGCCAAGAGAAGCAGATGACAGGCGGGGATGTCAGCTGGGAATGAAGAGAAGGTGAGAAGTTGGATGGACAGAAAACAGATGTGACCAGACCTGGAGCTTGTTCTACAGCTGGTGATCCCATTACATAGGACTGACTGCAGGGGTGACCATGGACAGGTACCCAGACTTCAGCGTATCGGCCGAATACATGTGAATGCCGTACGTGGCGCAACTGCGGAAGACTCTGTGGCACAGATTGTAGTGCGTCCCGCTATAGCAGCTTTAAGAATATTCCCTTCAAGAGCACTAACATGAATAGAAACAGTTCCCTTCTTAGTCAAAAAAAGGAATGACTGCATTATTATTCAAAGGAATTTTCCTCTGAATCTTGAGAAATAGATGCACCAGAAGAAAGACATACTAATGCCGTTTCTTCCAGCTCATGAAAAGACCATGTAGATCAAGGGCTGATCTTTTTTAGCCAGGGACAAAATGCTTCTGTACATTTTCTCTGGAGGTCATAGGATCAAGGTCTATACCTTAAACTGTCTATGTAACTGAAAGAAGTGCGCCGGACTAACAAATTTCTCATTACATTAGATTCCATCAGTTTCAGGAAATTTAACCAGACTGCATGAAAATACAACAACCCTTTTATGTAATTTTTGAACTCTCTGAAAACCTCTCCTCTGCTCACCTCATAATATTGGGACACTCTTACGCAGGGGCGTAACTACCGGGGTAGCAAACTAGTCAGTAAGCCCCGTGGGCCCCTAGCGCTTAGGGGCGCCGCGCGCCGGGGCATGCGAGTGCGAGCGCTGATTTGCGACCCTGCTACCCCCAGTAATTGCCGCTACCTGGGGCCTGATGCCGTCAGTGAACTTATCAGTTTCTACTGCGTGGCGCTAGAGTGAGCTTATATGTGAGCTCGCGTGTGCGGCCGGAGTGCGGAGCCTCTCTTCTTATCTCATCAGACTTGTCCTGATTGGGGACAGTTGTATAATAATAACACGACAGATCATTATTTACACTGTGGAATACCTTTATCAGGCACTATGACTAAGGCGACAGGAAAATGTATGGGGTTAAATGTGGGTTAGATGTGTGTGGATTGAGCAGCGTGGATTATGAATTTTTATAGGTGGAAGCAGGGTGGGGGAGGTGTTGTTTTGTTTTGGGGGTGTTAGTAAAGGGTATGGGTAATTGTTTGGGGGAAGGTGAGGGGTTAGGTCGGATGGTTAGTATCTGATCTCGTGTGATGGGTCCGACAGGTGATGGATCGTCACTTATATCATTGGGGAAGGAACATGTGTGGAGTTGATGGCGAGATGTGGGGGAGGGATGGATTTTTGGAATTGAAACGATGCACACATCAGTATACGAGTGCATTGTATATCTACGCCTTGCTTGTTTATGTGATTGGTGATGTACGTGTCAGATGAGCGGTCTCTGTGTTTGGGTTGTTTTTGTGTGATGTGTTTTGGTTGTTTTGTGTTCTATGTTAACGATATATTAGTCATGCTTTTTACACGAGTAAGATATTATATGGGTCGGGTTTTTGTTGTGTTGAGTTTATTTGGTGGTATGGTTCTTTCTTAAATGGGGTTTCTAGGGGACTTGGGACGTGTGGGGGTTGATGGTATTTACTGGGGGTAGTCTCCTGTTGACAGGTTTGCCGCGGGGGGAGAGAGATAAAGGTTGAAAGTATTTATGATTGTTATTGGGATATGATTGATGCAGTGGCTAGCGGTAAGGGGTGCGAACAGAATCTTGATGTGATGGATTCTAGTGGGAGTGGGGATAGGTATGAGTGGAGTTTGTGGGGGAGTAGCTGGAATGAAGGAGTTTTAAGGTAGTGTGTCGGTCTGAATGGTTAGTCATTGGAAATCTTGGAGTTGAGCACTATTATCATGTGATCTAGTTGGTGTCTTCTGTGCACTATAAGAGTAGTTCGTGATCTTGTGAGAGTTGTTTGGTGGAGTGAGACGTTGATCATGTGTTTGGCTTTATAGAGTGCTTTGAGAGGTTTCTGATATCAGGAGGATCTAGCGATAGTATTATATCTAATATATTTATTTTAATACTCACAGGAAGGTCGCGTTGTGGTATTGACCGGGGGCGAGCTATAAGTGGGTATTTGGACTGGTATGCAAGGGGTCCGATATTTACAGGTTATACTGATGTTTGTCACGTCTCTAATATACTATATAGGGGTTTTTGTAATTTCCTGGGAGTAAGTGGATGTGAGGACTCAGACATGGAATATGAGATATGGAATATTTGGACTAATCACATGACAGAGAAGGGGTTTAATGTGAATGGGTTAATGGAGTCCTTATCTGTCATGGGTCAGTTTGATGGTTAGCCATTAGTGGCTCGGTTTTTACAGATTCATGTAATTCTACGTCTGCTATATGTAATTGGAGTGTAGTTTTTTAGTAGGGTCATGTGGTGGCTTCTAGCACACAGCTATGAATTGTAGGGGTTGTCGGCACTCCTGCAGATTTATGTGGATTTGAGGGTCAGGGGCCGACGAAAATATGTGGCGCTCTGAGAGAAGGTTGGTAGAATGTTACAATATGCAGACTCCAACAGGTTGTTTTGGGTGGGATGGTGGTAGTTTCGTGGCAACTTTTGGTGGAGTATCTCTTTCTATGATTTAGGACAGTACAGATCTCGGTAATTGGGTCTGGCGGTCTAGTGCTCTCATAGGCAGTTTACTGGAAGTTTGTGACAGCCCTGACAAGGTCAGTCTGCGCCGTAATAGTGTTCGGCGCGACACGTAAAGATGCATGCCTGTTAACATGGTTGGAGGGGGATTAGTGGGTCTCTTGTTTGTAATACATACATTTTATGAGAGAGGTAGGTAGATGGCGCTATAGGCAGCTGTTGAGTAATAGGACTGACGGGGCAGTACAGGGGTTGGTGGTGAAGCACAGTGTGCTCTTGTGTATTATAACCACAACGCTGTGCAATGTGTGTGTGGCGCTTGAGGGTCAATCTATTATTATGATTGAGTTAAGTTGCACAAGCATTTTTTGGGTGTGGGTGGGGGGGGTGGAGGGGGTGGGACTTTGTGGGGTTTAAGTTAGGCACAGCCGATGGATGGGGTTATATCATCTGTGCGCCAGTGAGAGTTTGGGGGGGGGGTTGGAGGGTTGGGTTGTTTCTGGGTTTGGGATCGTCTCTCTTACAGCGTTTGGAGTAGTAGGTTTCAGCGGAGGGGGGGGGTTTAGCGTATGATAAAGTTGGTAAAGCTGGGGTGTGTTAGGCTTTTGCGGCTGGGGTGGTGTTAGGTGTGTTTTCAGTTCATCATGAAACAGGTGTGTGTGTATTGATTGGTGTGAGGGGGCACATCGTTGACTTTCGTATTTGGTATTTTCTCTGGAGGTGTGCACTTTGGGACACTGTCTGTGGGGGAAAATGACACGTCAGTGATAGTGTCTGACAGTTCTCTTTGACACACACTGTCATGAGGGGCTCATACAGTCCTTACAAGACAGGGGTAGTGACAGGGATGTAACATCAACGAGCACGAGATTAGTGGGCGTTACTGGTTTTTAAGAGTTTTTGTGTAAGGGAGTAGTGATGGACGGACGGTCTCACGGTCAGGTGTGTTGGGGGAGGGGGACAATGTTGGGGCCGATTGTATTTGTCTTGTTCTGGTGGGGAAGACACTCACACAAGGTGATAGGGGGTGGGGTATATTCGGGGCTTGTGGCGTTCTGTCGATGACATGGGGGTATACTATATTTTCGGAACGGTTAATTTTTAGGGGGTGGGCGGCGTATATGACACATCACTAGTATGAGGGATTTTACATTTGGACAGCAAGATAGTTGAGAGGGGGGGTGGGTGGATACGTCAGACTCACCTGTTATGGGGTCACGGAGTTGTGGGGGGGGTGTATGTTTTTTTTTGGGGGGTGGGGCGGACTCTCTGAGGTTGCTACTGTAGTGGCAAGTGTGTTGTTGACTTTGTGTCTTCTGTAACAAAGACCTAGTGGGGATATTTGTGTTGGGATCTTCTGATCTCTTTGAGAGAGTGGAGGAGACGTTCTGGGATGGGGGGTGATAGGGAGTTAGTTGGTGTGGTTGGTGTGCGACAGGTGACGCTAGTATATTATGGAGATGGTGAAGACAACTTTATTTGGGGGTGTGGTTGTTTGGTATGGGGGTTGGTGTTTAGGTGTTGTGTTGTTGATGCTGGTCTATTGGGCATGGTGGATTTGGGATTCTTGTGTATGGCTTCTGCAAGCATTGATTGGTTGAAGGGTGGACGACGTGAGGGTAGGAGTGGTACGGCGCTGTATTGGGAGATTTGGGCGGACGATTGCGCTGTTGTCTGGTGGTGAAGTCTAACATCTGGGGATTGTGTTGTGTGTGTTTTGGGGCATTGCAGTGTGCGCGTGGGGTGGCTGGGTGTGTTGGAGGTGTGGTCATTCACAGATACGAGTGGTGGGTTTGGGGGGTGTGGGTGTGTAGTATAGGGGGTCGCGGGGCGCTGGGTCTGGTGGTTTGGATCTTTTGGTGGAATTGACTGGTATGTGTGGGACACGTGGCACGATGGTTCTGTATGTATGAAACATATCATGTTCTGGAGCTTATTTACACTCTGTGTGGAGTGTGGGGGGCATTTCTCAGACTTTATGTGGCGTCACTGTTAGAAGTGTTGATTCTAGTTTTGGGTTCGACGAATGTCTTTAGGTGTGTTTGTATGGATAGGGGGGGTGTACATGTGTATCTGTTACTGAGGAGGGTGCGTGTATCAGTCTTCTGGATGTTTTGGGAGAGGGGGAGTTTACTGTAGTGGAGTGTGTGGACGAAGGGAAGTTATTTCTGGGAGTAGGACGGTTTTACAGAACTGAAACTGTTCTAGTGGCGCATCAGGTGACCAGTGAGGGTATGGAAGTGATGTGTAGTTATTCACAGTTGTCAATGAGCAAGGGTGGTGGGTGGGCGTCTGGGGGAGGTAGTGAATGAATATATGGGTGGGTCTCTGTGGACACGAGTGGGATCTGGTAGAGACGCTCATTTGGGAGGATATGTCTGACTTTCATGCGTGGGTTGGGACGAGACACTATGGGTATGTCTGGACAGTGGGGATAGAGTAGATTATATGGTGTTCTGTAGTCTTGACTGTTGGATCGAGGGTGGTGGGGGGGGGTGTGTGGTGGTGATCTCACTTGGATCTCATGGATACATATTAATATATATCTATATATATATATTTTGGGTTTTTGGAAGGGGTGTGTGTATGATAGTGGAGAGGTGGGGAAGGAATGAATTTGTAACACAATGAATGGAATGATGTGTGTAAAAATGAATGAAGGAATTGGTTTAACAAATTAGATGATGAATTTTTGAAAATAAAAATGAAGGAAGGTTGTAAAAAAAATAATAAAGGGTGTGAAAAAGTTTTGGGGAATGTTAAAAAGTTATTTTAAAATAATAAATGATTTGAGGAATGGTTGGTTAATAGTGAGCCTTAGACAAAAAGAACTTATATATTCGAGATGTGTGAATCAGTCATTGACGACACACGAGCTCCTTTTCACAGACAAAATTTGGTATAGATCAAGAGAAAGTAATCCTATGGTAAAAACAATTTTTATGTCTAGAAATAAAGCTTTGGTCGACAACTAGCAATATTTGGTGTGAGAGACGAAGCATGGGGGGAGCAAATCAGAGGTGATAATGTTATCAGTGCGATGCAGTGAAGCGCCACCAGAAAAGGGGTTCAAAAGATTAAGATTAGTCTTGAGCACATATCAATTGAGACATCTCCTCGAACGTGATCATGTCTCATAGGTCGAACAAAATCAGGCGCGTAACTCACAAATAAACACACCAATACTTTTATCATTTCACACACACAGCCATAAACCAGAGACACAGAGGTTTTTTCTAACGAAGTAGAAGATCATAGATGAAGGATTTCCAAAACCCAGTTAGAGGGGGTGACTAGTACAAAAAACTCTGCAATAGGGAAGCTATTGTATCACAGTCCTCAGTACTATACCCCGACGGGTTAAACATTAAGTCGAGAACAAATTGTTTACTATTAAAGTTTGTTACCCATAAGCACCATGCGACATACAACAATAGTCATTTCCTAGGACTTTATAAATGTTTACATAAACTACGGCTTTTATCATGCTTACATTGTAAGATCAATTATTTTCCTCCCCCAATATAAAGGCAGCACACGGGCAGTTTATTACCATAGCAAAGGTCCTTAACCTGCTAGCGCCACACATATAATGCAGCACTTGGCATACTCGATAATACACGGTAGCGCAATAGCACCATGGGCTAACGCGGCACTCCACCTATTCAATTGTAAGCACGGGCAGCGGTGTGCGCATGCGCGTTCCCATTTGCCAGCACCATTTTCATTCCGCACGACGAGTGCGCATGGTCCGGAAGTGTAGAGCGCGATCTCCACACGGGAGAGTTTGGTGTTGTGGATGGCGGTCATATGCCAGCGCTTGGTAACTTATGTTTATGCTTACCGGAAGCCCTTCATAGCGAACAGGCGCATGTTATATATCATTATGGGTTCAATTAAGTTCTATTATTGGGTTTATTAAATCCATTTCAAATGTTTGCATGCAAACTGTCCACGTGCATGAAGTAAGGGCGCTATCTACTAAGCCCAAACGCGTCAGTGTTTTCTTTGTCTCATGGACTCTCAGGTCCACCACTCCTTGCGCATCTGACCTAAGTCAGAGTTGTAGAGTGTTATGTATTCATTTTTATTTATTATGTTTTTCAATAATAAAAATATGTATGTAAGATAAGATATATCCAATCGGGGACCTGCCTTATAATTATCACGTTCATGTGTTGGGGCGAGTTGACAGAAATCCCCGTGGTGCGTCTTTTAGCCAAAAAACAAGCACAGCCCTGTTTGCGATATTTTTACTCAGGCGCCCTCCAATATTAGGCGCATTACACAGCACCCCTGGCACTTTGTAATGCAGCTGAGCTCGGGGGGGCATGCAGGAGGCCTGTCGCACTACAACCGTACGAAACTACACATTTAGTACTTTTGAACGGCAAATCCAGATGCATTACTTCTAGAATATGTAGAGCACTTTAAAAGTGGTTTACCTGAGCCAGAATTGTTGCTTTGTAGCTAGAAAGCGCTGAATCTATGACCCACAGTAGAACAGGTTAATAGATTCAGGTGAAGTCTACGCTAATAATGTGCGCAAAAAAAAAGGTGTCAAAAATCATACATGTCGCCCTAAGTTATTGACATGGCCTTCCCAACCTTGACAGGACACATCTGTGGACAGAATGAGTTGTTGATTCACTTGATTCAGATGGGACCATCTTAGCCTCAAGTTGAGATTCTTCCTGTATGGGAAGAAAATTGTATCCATCTAAACCCATCAAACTTGTCTCACTGCCCTGACAATGTCCTACTGTAAGGACCCGAAATGAAAACTGCTGGTTAGAATCACCTCCGTAATAAAAGCAGGCAGTCCCTCAACACTTTTGGTTACACTAGAAGTTTGTATCTAGAACTCAACCCGTTGATATGTCTGACTGGAGATTTTCTTGGAGCCAGGAAAACTTCTTGAGGATGAGATATGAGAAAGCTCAGGAAGACCTGCAAGGGTTTATTTTTTTTCCCTTCTCTCTTTACTTCACCAGAAACCTTTGTGAATTGTCAGGTTTATGTGGTTCTGAAGAAGCTGAGGAGAGATTGCTGTATTAATCAAGTCTTCAAAAAGGAATCTGCCTCTAAATCTGTTTTCTGCTGTTAGAACCATAATAATTCTGGTGAAGAACAGTGACGACAACGTGAGAGAAAGGAAAGTAATTTAGGATGATGAATTATCGCCCACCTGAGAAATTCCCTGTGAATTGGCATATGTTAGCTATATAGTGGCCATCCAGAGCTCTTTCTACAGGATGAAAATGAGTGATCTCTTGACTTAATAACGTAAAGTGAGGCTGATAACCAGTCTTCAACAAAAACATACGAGTACTTGACTGAGCCTTACAGAGTGATGGGACCTCTTCTAAGCAGAACATAAATCAAAGCTTGCCACAGCGCTCGCTTCACAGTAGTGGATACAACACATTGATAACAATATGAGTAATGAATATAAGAAACCTATTTATTAAAATCTTAAAATACAAGGAGCTGGACACTTTTCATGCCTGAACTGTCGCTTTATCAGGAGATGGACAAAAACCAGGAAAACCCATTACATTTAATACAAATGTTATCATCGTAGCTTGAAATGTCTTCTCTCAGGCAATAGATACTGTTCTGCGTCTCCTCCCATTGCTAACTCAACAAAACAAAGAAGAATATGAAAATGTAAAAACCATACTACAGAAAATCCGTTATCATGAACATCAGTGGTCAATTTGTATTAATCTGAAGATGGTGAACTTCTTGCTTGGACAGCAATCTGGATACACAAAATACCCCTGCTTCATGTACCTCTAGGGTTCAGGACAAAGCAAGATCATTAGAGAAAAGTATCATGGCCTACAATGGAAGAAATGATTGTTGGTGCTGTGAATATCATCAACAAGCCGCCGGGGACAAGTACAACATCATTCTACCACCGCTTCATATTAAAGGGGTTTTGCCAAAAGCGATTTCCTAACCTAACAGGCTGATGCTGTCCTCTAAAATCTTGAAAAAAGGGGCGTTGTGTTCCTGTGTTTAAAAAAACAAGTGCCTCCTCCGTGATGTCATCGCTCCAACTCCCATGCATGCTCCCGAACCTGATATTCAGTCTCGGTCTCTGTAATTGAGCGAACATGTCATACAGGTTTTGTGTTCTCCCTCTTATCTGCTCAGGAGAAAAGATAAGATTCGGGCAGGCAGCCTTCACTGACTAGGAGAGACAGAGCTGTAATGTAATTATATAAGTAAACAGGGAGCTGCTGGAGGGGGAGGGAGAAGGGCTGAGCACAGAGCTGACTGATAATTACATTACAACCAGAGGATTCTCTATACAGCAGAGCTCATGCACTGCTCTGCTCTCCCCCTCCCTTCAAAGCTTGTTCATGTACCATGCCATCAGATAAGAAGTGCAAACAACGCAAGCGCTAATGTAAACAGTCAGGAACCTAAGGGCATCTAATTAAGGCTGCAGCTCTCACAGGCTTCACTTTTTTTAATCACATATATTTAGAAAAGTGATTAAATACCCATTTTGGAGGATCCCACGTCAACATTAGATTGTGGCAAAACTCCTTTAAGCTAGGATTGAGGAAGCCATTTGTTAGGGCTTTGGACAAAACGGGTAATTGCTTCCACTATATTTGTAGATCATTCCCTGGACTAAGCATGGACAGACTAAAAGCTAGAATCTTTGATGGTCCTCGTATTTGTAACCTCATGAATTATTCCAATTTTACCAAATACATGAATGACAATGAGGATTTGGCCTGGAAGAGTTTTGTCTCTGTTGTGATGGAGAAGAGATATCAAGGCAGATAGGACATACACATGATGGCAAGCTACTACTGGAGCCTGCAACGTGATTGTCCTGATGACACACATAAAAGGAAATAACAAAAGGAATAAGCTTTGACATTAATAATTCATAACTAATATTGTAATTAATCAAATCATACATAACTTTTCCTGTCACTATTAAATATTTTTAATTTCTTTTTTGTATGATGTTAGACAGTTTACTTACTAGTTGTAACTAAAATAATAATATTTTTGCAATTCTTAATGCTTTTCAAAAATCTCTCAGAAAATAGAGCCAATCTGGCAAGATCAAATTCTAAATCAGCACCATAAAGTTTAAGTAAAACCGTTTATACATTGTTGGCACCAAAATCACTGTATACCAGTGTATTCGATCAACGAGTTTAGTCCGATTCTGAGGCCTCTAGCAATGAGAAGAAAAGGTGAATGAAGCTTGACAGGCTGCTGCAGAAGCCAAATAAGTTTGCCTCCTAAAATTCTCAGCATTTTTAATAATTTGGTCCCTCAGTAATGAGTCTGCACCTGAAGAAAATACTATCTTTTTTTTTTTCGAAAGATATGCCATAGCCAGATCTTGTTTTGAGGTGGAGGTCATTCTTCAGGGAACATGGCATCAATTGTGTAGACAGATCTGAGACTAGAATTACACTCTGGCCTCTTCTCTTGTTTCTCCTAGTCTAGTTGAGACATTCATTCTATGATGGATATTGTAGAACAGGGGTGTAAAACTCTGGCCCGCCATGCAGTAAATTTTGGCCTTACAGACAATTTCAATTTTGTCTTACAGCTGAGGGTGACAAGTAGATCTTTCCTAATGTCCACTCTTCTTCCATTCAGTGACCGTTATTTTCATAAATACAGTGGTACTTTGACTTAAGAGCGTCTTGACTTAAAAGTTTCTTGAGATAAGAGCAGTCGATTGGTCCATTTCTTGCTTTGTGTTAGGCTATGTTCACCACGCCATGTGGATGGGGGCGGGGTAGGGGGCCGGCACCTCGCCGGCCCATAGACTTACATTACCAGCGGCGCGTATACGCCGCTAGTAATTCACATGTCACTTATCTCCCCCCGCGGCGTATTCGCCGAGCAGGGAGAGGAGACGGAATCCATAGTTCTCTATGAGAACTGTGATTACTGTAACGACTGGGACGTATTCCAGACGTAATTCGCGCAGTACGGCGCGAAATTACGGACTGAAATACGTCCCATTTTAAGCCGTGTGAACATAGCCTTTAGGAGCGAATACTTGAGTTAAGAGTGAAGCAGAACAGACATGCATTTCAGCAGCTCCTGTTCAAAAGCTCCTAATATATAACTATCTGTGAATTTTAAACAAGTAACCTGCTCTGCAAACCATCTGCCATTACAGCAACATTGTGTGAACCCAACCTAAGTGAAGGGAAAAAAAATGGGGAATTTAAGTTTAGCGATCTCCTTCACCTCCGGCAGCATCTTCGTCTGACTTTCAAGGTGAATACACTTAATTAAACCAGTTTATTTATTTACATTCTCTTTTGTTATACTGTATACAGCATATTTATATACTTACTATAAAGTTTGTTTATAAACATGTAAACACAATTGTGGTGGTTTTGGGGTGCATGCAACAGATTAATGACATTTGCTTTGACATAAGAGCAATTTGAGTTAAGAGCAAGGCCGCAGAACGAATTAAACTCGTATCTCAAGGTACCACTGTATAATCTTTCCTCTAAAGCAGGTCTGCTTTCTCCGTTTTTTGGGAATGCGTCTTTCCCAGAATGTAGGACCAGGGCTAGTCTATACTCCCAACTTTAGTGTCCCCTTGCCATTTCTAGTCTTCAAGTGGTGTCTGTCCTCTAGCTGAACTAACCTCTGGTAATCCCACAGTGGCAACTGACTGACCAAACCACCAGTAAACAAGTTTCTTTAGGCGCTAAAACTTAAGTACATAGGCAACTTCTTCCTTTTGAAAGACTCTGTATTCCATCTTCCCATCGGTGTAAAATGTCCCATGGGAAAAATCAAACACCGCAATTCAGCCAGTTTCTCTACATCTTAATTTTTTTCTGTTCACTATGCGGCATAAATAATATTCCATCTTTATTCCATTGGTCAGTAGGATTAAAGGTTTACTATATTTGTCTAGGTTTCTATACTTTTTATAAAAATAGTTTTAATGTTGCTTTGTCCTGACCTCCATAGCCTTTTTTATGTATTAGTGTTTTATGGCATTTGCCATGCAGTTACAGTAACATCAGATTAATTGGGTCATTACAATCATAGCATAACATTTTTTTTTTACTAAAATAGCTTCTTTCCTGTGTGAGTTCTTTCATGTCGAACAAGAGTTGATTTCTGAGTAAACCATTTGCCACATTCTGAACATGAAAATGGCCTCTCTCCTGTGTGAGTTCTTTCATGTTGAATAAGATATGATTTGCAACTAAAACTTTTCCCACATTCTGAACATGAAAATGGCTTCTCTCCTGTGTGAGTTTTTTCATGTTTATGAAGACTTGATTTCTGAGTAAAACACTTGCCACATTCTAAACATGAAAATGGCTTCTCTCCTGTGTGAGTTCTTTTATGTTGAACAATATTTGATTTGTTCCTAAATCTTTTCCCACAATCTGAACAAGAAAATGGCTTCTCTCCTGTGTGACATCTTTCATGTTTATCAAGATGTGATTTCTGAGTAAAACATTTGCCACAATCTGAACATGAAAATGGCTTCTCTCCTGTGTGAGTTCTTTCATGTTTCTCAAGAATTGATTTATGACCAAAACGGTTGCCACAATATGAACATGAAAATGGCTTTTCTCCTGTGTGGGTTCTTTCATGTTTATGAAGATATGCTTTCTGAGTAAAACATTTGCCACATTCTGAACATGAAAAATCCTTCTTTTCTGTGTGAGTTCTTATATGCTTATCAAGACTTGATTTCAACTTAAAACATTTGCCACATTCTGAACAAGAAAATGGCCTCTCTCTTGTGTGAGTTCTTTCATGTTGAATAAGATACGATTTGTTACTAAAACTTTTCCCACATTCTGAACATGAAAATGGCTTCTCTCCTGTGTGACATTGATCTCCAAAACCTTCTATGTGCCTTTTATTTTGCTCAACAGTCTGTGGTGAATCAGAAGACAGGACCTGCTTAAAAGAATCAGATGACAGCTCTTTCGAGAGAAGGTCTGAGGATATGTCTGGGTAAATAGCATGCTCTTCATATGCATCTTGTGTGATACCATCATCATCTGCTTTAAAATCTGACAATATCATATTTCCATCTGAGCTCCTGGTACAGTCACCTGTCAGGAATAAAACAAATTTAAGTTATATTGATATTTTATAAAAACATTTTTTTTATAAGAATGCCCATACAAATTGTAGGGCAAGGCCAGTGGTGGCAAAACAGATTTTAAATTTAACAGTAGGACTCTGAGCAAGAACCAAAAATTGTGATGGTAGGCCACTGGGCTTTTCTTTTGCTGTTTAACACTTCTATGTTGAGGACAGCATCTACACTGTCATGTATAAGTATGCCTGTCACCACTGTATCCAATGAAGAATTATAATGTGGCCTGTGAGTCAATGCTAATAGGTGGCAGACTAGAAGATAAATGGTCACGCACACCTGGGAAATGGGTTAAAGTCGGTGCTAAACGTGGAAAAGGCTAGTAGCGCTAGACTATAGTACAAATATAAATCCACTGCACACCATAGGAGAAATTTCTGATATAAGTAGTGTTTATTTACAAGAGGCATGGATCATACCAAAAATCTACTGCATTAGTACAAGCACATACTCAACAAGTGCTTTCACATAGATACAAATTTTTGGAGTGTTGAATAAGGAATGATGTCAGTTTAGGTCGACATCAGCCGGCTGTTCCCCGTATCACTCGGACGTCCTGTCCGTTGCTCCTTACCTCCAGCCTGGACGAGTTGTACCATTCTTTGGACATCTAATGTGCATACATTTGTGAAATCTGGGACTCCTACACTCTTCATGGCATACTTACCTCTGCATTAACCTAGATGTCACTTGATAAAGGCGATTGCCGAAACGTCGACCTAAACCGACATCATTCCTTATTCAATACACCATAAATTTGTATCTATGTGAAAGCACTTGTTGAGTATGTGCTTGTACTAATGCAGTAGATTTTTGGTATGATCCATGCCTCTTGTAAATAAACACTACTTATATCAGAAATTACTCCTATGATGTGCAGTGGATTTATATTTGTACTAATGCTAATAGGTGGTGTCTGGCTCACACACTCCCTAACCGCTAAATGCTTCAGCAGAGAGCAGGGCTGAGGGCAGGAGCAGAATGATCATGTATGAAGCAGTCATGGCTTTGGGGTCAGTAAAAGGTTGGATTGTCCCATGCATTTTTTTTTATTTCATTTTAACACAAAACTGGGAGCAGATCCAAAAATACTTTTGCATCCTTTATAATCTAACCCTGACTTTACCTAGATCTACATAAAAAATGCATGTGTGAATCTGGCCTTATAAGTAATAGTGGCTGCCATCACCGATGTGGGGTATGTGGAGGATGTGAAAAAGTTTCCTGCTAAATAATCTGTTCAGCATCCTCAACAAGTTATTACCGTAGTGCCTGTCAAGCTGTAAAAAAATCATATTCCATACAGAAAAAGTTTGGCCACTTCTGCACCGAGATTAGTCTCTCTTGTTCCAGGGGATCAGTCGTTCACTGTATGTTTTCCGTGCAGATCCGAGAAGAGGAGAGAGGGAGAATCAGAGCTACTCATTTGGTGTGGTCTTCTTGTATTACTACTAAAAATGCTAAATAAAAAGCTGATCTACTTACTACGAATGGTTGTGCTGTAACAGGCAAAAATAACTATTTGGCACTTTATATAGATCCCACTGCCACTCTGCATGCTGTCACCACTGCTGCATCGGAGAAGAGAATATCTGAACCTTGGGACTGAATGGACTTTATTTTCCGAATGCTAAATACCAAGAGTGAAGCCCACAGTGCATAGTTTTGAGATAATACTGCAGTTTTAAGGGGGATATCGTGTGGACATTGTGCTCCTAAATGAGTGAAAAAGTTTTCTCTTTTTTTTTTTGTAGCTGCCTATTGCTAGTTAGCAGCTATTAGGAAATGAATGGATGAAGGATGTTTCAAGGGGTGCCAATGATAATAAGCAAATGAGAACTACAAACAGCAGTACAAAAAACCAAGAAAAAAACTTATTAAAGTGCTTGTGGTGCCCCCTGAAACACTTTAGGCACCCAACCTTCTGTACCTAGTGGCAAATACAGCCCTGCCTGTATTAAGTAGTCATGGTTTTAGGGCCAGTGTCAGGTTGGATCACCAAATGTATTTTTCTATCTTTTATTTCATTTTTAAAAGGGGTTGTCTCACTACAAATAATAGCTTTCAAAATGTAGGGAACACTAAATGAAGACGTTTTCCAAATATATTGCATTGTTCATCTTTTTGTTAAGGAGCTACAAGTGGTTTTATCACCTTCTGAGGGCTCTCAGGTTTCTCAAGTGACTGACCTGTATGCTCTTTATCCCCTGCTGTTTGTTCTAACTGATAGCAGGGAGTGATGTCATCACATAGGTCACGGCCTGCAGTGTGAAAGCTTGTGTGTTATCTGATCTTTCAGACAAAAGACAGTAATTACTCTTCTGTTTAAATTAGCTCAGAAGCTTCTCCAGTCATCAGAGAGGGTAATTTAGCTAATCTAGACTGATAAACAGAGAAGTCTGAATACACAGAGCTCATATGCTAATTACAGACAGCTTGACCAGGAAGTGACAGAGCTAAGCAGCATTATGTCATTCATGCATCCTATGAAACTCTGAGATGAGACCCCTTTAAGGCAAAACTGGGAAAGGATACAAAATTTGTTACTTCCATCAGTACCAGAACAGGTGAAACTTTCCAGAATTCACCCCATTTTGGATTCAATACCCCTCATGGATCTCATCTAAGGGCGTATTGTGCATTGGTTCCACAGGTTGTTTGTTTTTTAGCATTGGGCCACGTAAGTAAAAAAAAAAAAAAAAAACTCCTGCAGTTCCGCCATTGTTTTTTTGGGTTTCAATTTTACAGCGTACACCATAAGGTATAAGTGAAAATATAACTTTACTATGCGGGTCGGTACAATTGAAATTATATAAGTTTTATATAGTTTTTTATGTTTTATTACTTTTACACAATAGAAAAGCGTTCTTATGTCATAATAGTCTGCTAGCCATAATTTTTTTATTATTCTGTATACGGAGCTGACTATGGGCTTTTTTTTGCGGGATGAGTTGATGTTTTTATTGGTACTATTAAGGGTTGCATATGACGCTTTGATTACTTTTTACTAAGGTTTTTGTGAGGTGTTTTGAACAAAATGCAGCAATCCTTGTAGTGTTTTTTATTTTTAATTTTTACAGCGGTCACCGTGCGGTATAAATGACATGCTAGCTTTACTCAGCAGGTCGATACGATTACTGCGATAACCAGTTTATATTTTTGTTTACTGCTTCTAAACAATAAAAACACTTCAAAGGAAATCACTTTTTTGCATAACCATAGTCTGAGAGCCATAACTTTTTTATTTTTCTGTGTATGGAGCTGTGTAGGGGCTTGTTTTTTGTGGGATGAGTTGATGTTTTTATTGGTATCATTTGTGGGGGTGGGACAAAGCTTTTTGATCGCTTTTGAATCCGTTTTTTCGAAGAAAATACTGCAATCCTAGTAGTGCTTTTTGTTTTTAACAGCGCTCACCGTGCAGTATCCGACTCTGTGGGTCGATACGATTATGGTGATACCCAATAAATTTTTATGCTGTAACACTATAAAGCAATATTTATGCATCGCTATCTTCTGATAGCCATAACTTTTTTATTTTTCCGTACATAACTACATAGGCTTATAAACTTGCACAGACTAAACATCAGGAAAAAATTCCTCCTTCATGGGGGTTCCCGTCCTTATGCCGAAAAACATAATCGGGATCCCGCTAAAATTAAAATGACTCCTATTGACCAAATACCAGGCACAAGACCAAACAGATATGCAGCCCTTTGCAAAAAAGAAACATATTAGATCTATCGAGTACAGTCCATCTCTCCACATGGGCTGAATGAAATCACAGAACTGGTATCCCTCTGTTTAAATGGATTTCATCCCAAATTCGTCAGGTCCCTTTAGTCATCTGCCATTCTCTAGGCTTCTTAAACTTTTTCATTAAGCTTTTTCAAAAGCCGTCCCCCTGTGGCTTTTGAAAAGTGCAGGAGTGTTTCTATAGGATTCTAATCAAAGGAAACATTCATCAATAAAAATATAATTTATAATTAAGGGGTACGATAACTGACAAGAGACCAATTGTAATCCAGTCTGTAATGAGGGGTGTTTGCATAATAATTAAGTGGGTGTTGATCAAATATTGATTATCTAATGATGCATAATTGTAAAATTTGAATCTGATACGCAGTAAATCAAAGGTTATAAAACTTGAGTACATTAATAATAGAGTGTGAGATTTGCTTTTGTCAATTCTTATTGGCATAAGCACACTTCCCCCTTTTTAGATCCCGCACAAAAAGGTTTTGGGTCTTTGGAATCTCCCTATATCACTCTCTTTTTCATGTTCAGGCCACACACAGCCCGAAAAGCTTTTATTAACACTATTTCTTCTCATCTCCCTCTCTTTGATTTTCCCATCCCATACATTTTTGATGTATCCCGAGAACATGCTATAAATACTGCTAGGTGAAGGTCCCACCTCTAAGAATCACACCTATCTCCTGCACAAGATAGAATGTCCCCTATAGCCTGTCCTACTTTGTTCTGTGAAAACTATGCATGGAGAGGTAGCTGAACATGCACGTCTCTCTCCATTGACCTCTAATGGATTGCCAAACACAGGAAAGGTATCTCGGGTGTATTCAAAATAAAGGGAAAGGCGGCCCCATGGCGACTCTTCATTCATAGTGTCCCCAGCTGAAGGCATGGGAGTTGGGGGCTGTATGCTGAGAAAGGGCACAATGTTCAGTGGGAACACGCCTATACAGGCAAAAAAAGAAAAGAAGGGAAAAGGCCCCAAACTTCAATGTTAGAGGCGATAGGGAAAAAGGGGGGAGAAGCTCAGTTTACAGTTTCCCCTGGTGTGTCCCTTTTTTTTTTTGCCTAATTTTCTCTAATGGTTATGGGTGCTCTTGGGATGGTTGTTTAAAGGGTCCTGTGCTTGAGAAGATGCCTGCCTCCCTAGAAGTCATTTAAACCCATGGAAAAGTGTATATATGTTTTAGGGCATGAATCCACATTTGTGGGTGACTCTGCTTTTGAACAGAATTGTAAAATAAAGTTTGGCTTTTTCAAGTGCCAACTCCCGCCCTGCAATACAGTGAAGTTCCCAGAGTCTATTGATTGTGTCCTGGTGGCATCTGAGTCTTTCTGCAGGATGTGAATATTCCCTTTTTATTTTCCGGAACACGGGGTGATAGGGGGAAAATGCAAAATACTGTGGGGTGATTATTGGGGGGATCAATATTTGGGGGTGTAGTATTGGGGGGTGTAGGGAAAATTGGGGAGTAGTGTGAGGATCCCAGGAAAACACGTGGGTTAGTAGTTGTAGGGAGAGGAACACTGGGGTTTTATATTGTGAGGGATGCAGGAAAGGGGGTGTAGTTGTTACATCAGGAACACTTGGGGTAGTATTTTTGGAAAGGGAGGGAAAACCATTTTGGGTGTAGTTAAGAGGGAGCGGGGAACTATGGGTGTAGTATTGTAGGGATGTGAAACCCCGGGGGGGTTAGTTGGGGATGCAGAACCTGGGGTGTTAGTTTTGAGGTGAACAACTTTGTGGGTATAGTTTTGAACAGGAAATGTGGTTTTGGGGTTGTGAGGAATCAAAACACTGTGGGGTGTTTATTTGTGAGGATGGGAAACTGTGGGTGTAGTATGTGAGGGATGCAGGAAAACACTGTGGGTGTAAGAGTTGTAGGGTGCGGAACACTGTGGGTGTGTAGTTGTGAGGGATGCGGAACATGTGGGGTAGGTTGTGGGGGAAAGCGGGGAAAACTGGGGGGTGTAGTATTGTGAGGGTGCACCCCTTGGGGTAGTAGTTGGGGGGGAAGGAAAAAGGGGGGGTGTAGTTGTGAGGGATGCAGAACACGGGGGGTTATAGTTGGGGGATGCGGAACACTGGGGGCTAGGTTGTGAGGGTGCGGAAACACTGTGGGGTAGTAGTTTGAGGGATGCGGGGGACACTTGGGTGTAGTTTTGTGGGGGATGCTGAACCCTTTGGGGTAGTAGTTGTGAGGGAGGGCGGAACACTGTGGGGTTAGTAGGTGAGGGATGCAGGAACATGTGGGTGTAGTGTTTTGAGGTCAAAAACCCGGGGGGTAGTTTGGGGGTTTCAAAGAACCTGGGGGGGTATAGTTTTTAGGGGGGGGAAACACGGGGGTGTAGTATTTTTTGGGGATGCAAAACACGTGGGGCTAGTAGTTTTTAGGGTCGGAAAACATTTGGGGTGTAGTATTTTGGGGAGGGCACTAGGGGTGTAGTTTGTGAGGAATCCCGAACCCTGGGGGGTAGTGTTGTGAGGGATGCAGGAACACGTGGGTGTTGTTGTGGGGGAAGCAGGAAACTGTGGGTGTAGTAGTTGGAGGGATGCAGGGGGGGATGGGGGGGAAAACACTGGGGTTTTATAGTTGGGGGATGCAGGAACCTTGGGGTTAGTAGTTGTGGGGGGGTGCGGGAACACTGGGGGTGTGTAGTTTGAGGGTAGAAACCTGGGGGGTGTAGTTTTTTTGGAGGGAGAAAGAAACTGTGGGTAGTGTTTTTGGGGTGCGGAAACATTTGGGGGTGTAGTAGTTGTGGGGGATGCAGGACCTTTTGGGGGTGTTGTTGTGGGGGAATGCAAACCCCTGTGGGGGTAGTAGTTGTGAGGGATCAGGAACATGGGGGTGTAGGTTTGAGGGGATGGGAACACTGGGGGTTTTGTAGAGTTGTGGGGGATGCGGAAACGTGGGTGATGTTGGGGGGGAGGAAAAACACTGGGGGGTTTTTTAGTTGGAGGGAGGGGAAAACATGGGGGTGTAGATTGGGGATCGGGTTTTCTTTTGTTTCAGTACAAAAAAAAATTCAAATACTTTTATTTTTTAAAATTTGTGTGCAGCGTTTTTCCCCTGAAACCCAATCATTAGGGGCCGGGTACGTGTACTTTCTTTTGTCCATTGGGGTATAGTCTTTTTCTGTAAAAAAAGGGGAAGTGTAATCACTAGGTTGAAGAGGTTCCGGTCTTACCAAGACAGAAAATTTTAAAGACCCCGGGGAGGAGTGTGTTTTGGGGAGGGTCAATGCTGCATAAGCCGGACGCTGTATGGGGCCCCGATGCAGTTAGAACCTCCGATGTGCCCCCTGCCGGTTTCTCTACTGATTCCCAAAGGGCCCCCAGTTTTGAAGCTTTAACCCTGCAAAATCCCTGACCAAAGATGAAGGGGCAATGAACATCACTGGTTTTATAACCAAATAGAAAAAAGCCATTTAATTTTTTTTGCCTGATCTTAATTTTGTCCGTGGAGTCAGACTGTTCCCCACTTCTTACAACAGAAAACCTGCTGCCATCTCAAGTAAAAGATTGGAATAAACAACTTGTTCCCTGGAAGGTTTCCCCTTTGCCCCATTTTATGGGGAGCTGACCTGATTTCTTAGTGAAGCCAAAACCTTCCCCTTTGTCTACAGAACCCTTACTTTTTATCAGTTTGGAAAGTTTGAAAATAAAAAGAAGAATTCCTGGGGTTTAGGGTGTCATCCTCCATTTGACAATCTTGTATAGTTCCCCCCCCTCATGACTATTGTAAGATCCCCCATCTTTACATCCTGTAAGATATTGTGTTCCTTAAATTTCTCCCCTTCCATGGGGAAATAGACAGCGACGTCCGCACCTTATAGGGAAACCCGACCACACAATGTACGTCTCACCCCAAACCCCCCAGTGGGGTTTGATAATTCCCGCTTCCCCCGCACTCACTTCCATCAGCAGCTAGTACTTTTGGTGAGTTCTAGGATCTTTTTGTTATTAATTTCCCCCGTACCAGGCTGAATTGGGGGCCCGTGATTGGGGCCAGGGAGGACCCGAGGGTTTTTCAAAGTGTATCTTTATGGAGGGTAATTTTAATTTTTACTACAAAATTTTTAGAGCCCCCTCCCCCCTCCCGTATATATCTGTTTTTCCATAATAGATTTATTAAAGTGACATATCGAGCCCCCTCCCCTTCCAGCATATCATCTGTTATTACCTGTAAAAATAATTTAAATGTGACACATCAAGCCCCCTCCCTCTCCAGTCATATCATTGTTATTACCATGACAAGAATGATGTAATGTGACTCATCAAAATCTTTTACTCTCCAGTCTATAATCTTTATTACCTAGATAAAAAAGATTAAATGTGACATCATCAGAACTCTTACCTCTCCAGTCAAAAATTTCTGTTTTTTACCAAGATAAGAATGATTAAAATGAAAACACATCAGAACTCTCACCTCCCCCCAGTCATTCATCTGTTTTTACCATGATAAATGAATAATGGACATCACCCAGAATTTTCCCCCCTTCCAGTCATTATCTTTATTCCATGATAAAAATATGTAATGTGACAATAGAATCTCTCCCTCTCCAGCATTATCTGTTATTCCCATAGGAAAGAATGATTAAGTGACATCATCAGAATCTCTTACCTCTCCAGTAAGTTGGAAGATTATCTCTAGGGTGAGATTTAATATACTCTCCGCCATCTTGTCCTTGTCTCTATTCATCTTTGTGTCAATAAGAGAAATTATCTTAAATCGATAATAACAACAGAGAGAATCCTATATTGTAGAGACCTGAATGGAAAGAAGATGAGACAATGTAAAAACCACACAAAATCACATGTAAAAAATACAATCACTGGAGATAAAAAGGGGGAACATTTGAGGAGATATTACAGTGTAGATGTTGTCTTTTCTCTCTTGGATGAATTGGAATATGAGTTGAATAGCTTGTATAGGAAGCTCCTCTATGTGTCCAGTGTCACAGAGCATTGTATCCTCCCATGAGCGCTCCACCATCACTGGCCACAGCGGGGTTACCAGTATATATGGCCCGTGACCACTGTAGACCATCACAAGCTCCAGTGGTCACACGATGTATGTACTGGCATCACCGCTGCTACTGATGTTGTTGTTGCACAATGTATTCAGAAATCACAGATACAGTGAAAACAAATACTCTTAAAACATAATTTTCAATAAATACAAGCAATAAAAAAAATACTTCCCCAATATGAATGTCACAAACCATGGTAACAGCTCATACAGATATTGGGTGACATGTATGAAAACGGTCTACGTCTAAAACTCACTCTGTTGCCCATAGCAACCAATCAGAGCGCCTCTCTCACTTCTCCAGAGCACTATATGAAATGAAAGGGGCATTCTGATTGGTTGCTATGGACTCTGATTGGTTGCTATGGGCAACAAAGTGAGTTTTAGACCTAGACAGTTTTCATACATGTGGCCCATTGTCTCTAAGGGTGTAGGGTACTCATCAATGATGCATCTATCTGGATATTGTATGTTCCAAGTTGTATGAGGGAAATTAACACCCAAGAACAAGTGATGTAGCAACAAAGACCCTAGTTAACTTCTTATACTGACTCTCAGCGGGGTAACTGCCCTGAAAAGGACGATCCTGAAAACAAAGCTCTATTAAACCCTAATAAATGCTCTAACCAAATATGTACAACCCAGACACGTTTCCACCAAATATTTGTTTTATCATTGGGTTAATTGGGTAAAATAAGAAATCACAGGATGTGATTCTGGATAGAGGCACTTAGCAGCCATGTGTTAACTATGGTCATTGTTGATACATCACTTGCTCTTGGGAGTCAATTTCCCTCATACCAGTTGGAGCACACAGTATCCGGACGGATGCATCATTGGTGAATACCCGATCCCCTTAGTGACCATATCTGTATAAGCTATTACCATGGTTTCTGATATCCATATTGGGGTATTTATTAAAAGTTATGTTTTAAGAGCATTTATCCTTTCTGTATCTGTGATTTCTTACATGTACCCTGAGATACCACATATTATCCCCTGTGATATAAACAATGTAATCAGGGACTGAAATAGAGACAGGAGGATCAGGCTGCAGCGGCCGAGGATGTAACAGAGGTTTTGGAATTATAACAGACATTCAGCTGTGACACCTCGACAGGGGATCTATCATAGACTGCTGCTGGATCACTGAGAATGGGTAGAATTTGGGTACAGGAATCCTCCTTTATTTTCAGCCAATTAGTACCAGAAGTCGAGGCTGCAGGAAAGAGGCTGAAAGTGACACACGTGTCCTATAAGGCTGCGTTCTCACTGCACAGGACAAATACCGGTCAGTTTGTCGGCCGGTATTTATAATGTTTTGCGGCCGTCCCCACGGCCGCGGGGGATGGCTTTTCTCCGCAATGAGCGGAGAAAAGCCCTCCCCTTCACCAGCACAGAAAACCGGACGGAAGATTGTGCCTGTACAAAGTTTTGCGGCAGGACCGTGGGCGGACAAAACCGCCGGACGGAAAACCCCTGCAGTGGGGACTGCTGCACGGGTTTTCCATAGAGCACAATTGTGCTCATTTTCGGACGGTTTTTCAGGCGGTCTAAAAAACCGCAAACCGGCTGAAAACCCGTGCCGTGGGGACATGCTTAGGGCATGTCCCACGCCACGGGTTTTCGGCCGGTTTTTCAGCCGGTTTGCGGTTTTTCAGAACGCCTGAAAAACCGGCCGAAAATGAGCACAATTTTGCTCTATGGAAAACCCGTGCAGCAGTCCCCACTGCACGGGTTTTGCTGTCGGACGGATTTGCCGCCGGCGGTAAAACATTGTAGAAGCACAATCTTCTGTCCGAAAACCGGATGGAATGTGTGCTTCTCAATGGGAGGGGGGAGGGCTCTTCTCCGCTCATCGCGGAGAAAAGCCGTCCCCCCCGCGGGCCGTGGGGACGGGCACAAAACAGGACAAATACCGGCTGGTATTTGTCCTGTGCCGTGTGTACGCGCCCTAACTAAACAGAGCTGTTCTCTTATAGTAAGAAGTTTGGATGATTTCCTGTTCCATGGCTCACATGTAAGGAAAAAGGGAGAAGAGCTTACGTTTCCCGCCTTGCTGTTCAATACAGATCCCATGCACATATCTACTGTCCTTTACACAACAAGAGTCCTAGACAAGCAACATCTTCACCTAGCAGTAATAGACAACAGCAAATAACGATGGCGCTGGATCCTCACTGCTCTACTAGAAGCAGCCAGGAAAACAACACAGCAGCAGCCGCACAGTCCTGGGGATGGGGGACAGTGATCATGAGCTCATCTCCCAGGTGTAGTATACATTCTCCCCCCTGGGGCAGCAGCCCTGTGGTGCAGCTCACACCCCTGACTATAGTAATGGCTGCCATGGAGTAACGTATGGACTAAACAGTCATGGACCACCACACACATCATGTGACCTCCCGGCAGTCAGTCAGTAGCAGGGTACATGACATCTAGGGGGTAATGAAGAGGAATAATGGTGGAATAATTATTATTCATCTAGTTATTCCAGCAGCTTCCTGTGTAGTTATTGTAGAACTGTTGTCTCTCCAGGGGATGTCATGTTGTTAATAAAGTTACCTGAAAAACAAAGATGAGACAGAGAAGAATGTGCAGCGTCTTCTGCACAGACAGACATGATAAGACACTGCTGGAGGTGGTAATACTTGAGAAGTTCTGCTCCTTCATACACTACTGTTACCTGGATACCAGGGTCACATGACCTGTGTGGTGGTCACATGATAAGACTGCTGGAGGTTTGGAAATTTACTGGAGAAGTTCTCCCTCCTCTATACACTACTGTTACCTGGATACCAGGGTCACATGACCAGTGTGGTGGTCACATGATAAGACTGCTGGAGGTGGTAATACTGGAGAAGTTCTGCTCCTCTATACACTACTGTTACCTGGATACCAGGGTCACATGACCTGTGTGGTGGACACATGACTGTTTAGATCATACAGTTACTCAATGGCAGGAATTTGGGCTGTACTATAGGGGCTGCTGCCCTGGTGTAAAAGCGGCAGAATTTATATTACATGTATATTAAAGAATTGTCTGATTTCCTATTATGTACATAATACATATAAAAAATATAAAGTAGACAACTCCTTTAAGCCTGAAGGGTCTCTGCTGAGCTGGATACATGAGGTCATTGAGCCTCTGTACACAGCGACTGGGGAGCAGTAATAACCCGTCTCTCTGGAGACACCACTTGCACCAAGGCTTAAACAAAACACACATACAACCACCAGCAGTACCGAGTCATGTGACTGCTGTGTGCTACCAGGACCTGTGATGATGTCACATGGGGGAGGAGTCATGTGACTGCTGTGTGCTGCCAGGAACCTGAGTGGAAAGTCACAAGAAGGGAGGAGTCATGTGATGCTGTGTGCTGCAAAGGGCTGGGATGATGTCACATGGAGGGGAGGAGTCATGTAACTGCTGTGTGCTGCCAGGACCTGTGATGATGTCACATGGAGGGGAGGAGTCATGTGTTAGGATCAGGATTTATACTGCAGCGCGGTGTCTATTTGATCTGCCTGTAGCTGAGCCCTGTGTGTAACGTGCCTGTAGCTGAGCCGTGTGTGTGTAACGTGCGTGTAGCTGAGCCGTGTGTGTGTAACGTGTCTGTAGCTGAGCCGTGTGTGTGTGTAACGTGCGTGTAGCTGAGCCGTGTGTGTGTAACGTGCCTGTAGCTGAGCCGCGTGTGTGTAACGTGCCTGTAGCTGAGCCGTGTGTGTAATGTGCCTGTAGCTGGGGCCGCGTGTGTGTAACGTGCCTGTAGCGAGCGTGTGTGTGTGTAACGTGCCCGTAGCTGAGCCGTGTGTGTAACGTGCCTGTGGCTGAGCCGTGTGTGTGTAACGTGTCTGTAGTTGAGCCGTGTTTGTGTAACGTGTCTGTAGTTGAGCCGTGTGTGTATAACGTGTCTGTAGTTGAGCCGTGTGTGTATAACGTGCCTGTAGCTGAGCCGTGTGTGTGTAACGTGCCTGTAGCTGAGCCGGTGTGTGGGAATGTGCCTGTAGCTGAGCCGTGTGGTGTAACGTGCCTGTGGCAGAGCCTGTGGTGTTAACGTTTCCTGTGGCTGAGCCGGTGTGTGTTTAAAGTGCCTGTGCTGAGCCGGGGGGTGTGTTAACGTGCCTGTGGCTGAGCCGTTTGTGTGTAACGTGCCTGTGGCTGAGCCCTGTGTGTGTAACGTGCCTGTGGCTGAGCCGTTTGTGTGTAACGTGCCTGTAGCTGAGCCGCGTGTAACGTGCCTGTAGCTGAGCCGCGTGTAACGTGCGTCTAGCTGAGCCGTGTGTGTGTAACGTGCGTCTAGCTGAGCCGTGTGTGTGTAACGTGCGTCTAGCTGAGCCGTGTGTGTGTAACGTGCCCTGTAGCTGAGCCGTGTGTGTGTAACGTGCCCTGTAGCTGAGCCGTGTGTGTGTGACGTGCCCTGTAGCTGAGCCCTGTGGTGTGTAACGTGCCTGTAGCTGAGCCGTGTGTGTTTTAACGTGCCCTGTAGTGAGCCGTGTGTGTTGTAAAGTGCCCCGTAGCTGAGCCGTGTGTGTGTAACGTGCCTGTAGCTGAGCCGTGTGTGTGTAACGTGCCCTGTAGCTGAGCCGTGTGTGTGTAACGTGCCCTGTAGCTGAGCCGTGTGTGTGTAACGTGCCCTGTAGCTGAGCCGGTGTGTGTAAAAGTGCCCTGTAGCTGAGCCGTGTGTGTGCGTAATGTGCCTGTGGCTGAGCCGTGTGTGTGTAATGTGCCTGTGGCTGAGCCGCGTGTGTGTAACGTGCCTGTAGCTGAGCCGCGTGTGTGTAACGTGCCTGTAGCTGAACTGTGTGTGTGTAACGTGCCCTGTAGCTGAGCCGTGTGTGTGTAACGTGCCCTGTAGCTGAGCCGTGTGTGTGCGTAATGTGCCTGTGGCTGAGCCGTGTGTGTGTAATGTGCCTGTGGCTGAGCCGCGTGTGTGTAATGTGCCTGTAGCTGAGCCGCGTGTGTGTAACGTGCCTGTAGCTGAGCCGTGTGTGTAAAATTGGAGTAGCTGAGCCCTGAGTGTCTAACGTGCCTTAGGCTGAGCCGTGTGTGTTAAGGTGCCGTAGCTGAGCCGTGTGTGTGTAACGTGGGCTGTGGCTGAGCCGTGTGTGTGTAACGTGCCTGTAGCAGAGTCGTGTGTATGTAATGTGCTTGTAGCTGTACTGTGTGTGTGTAATGTGCCTGTAGCTGAGCCGTGTGTGTAATGTGCCTGTAGCTGAGCCGTGTGTGTGTAACGTGCCTGTAGCTGAGCGGGGTGTGTGTAATGTGCCTGTAGCTGACCCGTGTGTGTGTAAGGTGCCTGTAGCTGAGCCGTGTGTGTGTAAGGGGCCTGTAGCTGAGCCGTGTGTTTGTTAGGTGACTGTATCTGAGCCGTGTGTGTGTAATGTGCCTGTAGCTGAGCCGTGTGTGTATAACGTGCCTGTAGCTGAGCCGTGTGTGTGTAACGTGTGTAACGTGCCTGTGGCTGAGACGTGTGTGTAACGTGCCGGCGGCTGAGCCGTGTGTGTAACGTGCCTGCGGCTGAGCCGTGTGTGTTACGTGCCTGTCGCTGAGACGTGTGTGTGTAACGTGCGTGTAGCTGAGCCGTGTGTGTGTAACGTGCCTGAAGCTGAGTCGTGTGTGTGTAATGTGCCTGTAGTTGAGCCGTGTGTGTATAACGTGCCTGTAGCTGAGCCGGTTTTGTGTGTTGTAACGTGCCTGTGGCTGAGCCGTTTGTGTGTAACGTGCCTGTAGCTGAGCCGTGTGTGTGTAACGTGCCTGTAGCTGAGCCGTGTGTAACGTGTGTCTAGCTGAGCCGTGTGTGTGTAACGTGCCTATAGCTGAGCCGTTTTGTGTGTAAACGTGCCTGTAGCTGAGCCGTGTTGTAAAAGTGCCGGTAGCTGAGCCGCGTGTAACGTGTGTCTAGCTGAGCCGTGTGTGTGTAACGTGCATGTAGCTGAGCCCTGTGTGTGTAATGTGCGTTTAGCTGACCCGTGTGTGTGTAACGTGCATGTAGCTGAGCCGTGTGTTGTGTAACGTGCCTGTAGCAAGCCGGTGTGTGTAATGTGCCTGTAGCTGAGCCGTGGGTTTGTAATGTGCATGTAGCTGAGCCGTGTGTGTGTAATGTGCGTTTAGCTGAGCCGTGTGTGTGTAACGTGCATGTAGCTGAGCCCTGTGTGTGTAATGTGCGTTTAGCTGACCCGTGTGTGTGTAACGTGCATGTAGCTGAGCCGTGTGTGTGTAACGTGCCTGTAGCAGAGCCGTGTGTGTGTAAAGTGCCTGTAGCTGAGCCGTGTGTGTGTAACGTGCCTATAGCTGAGCCGTGTGTGTGTAACATGCCTATAGCTGAGCCGTGTGTGTGTAACGTGCCCTGTAGCTGAGCCGTGTGTGTAACGTGCCCGTGGCTGAGCCGTGTGTGTAACGTGCCTGTAAACTGACCGGGGTGTGTGTAACGTGCCCGTAGCTGAGCCGTGTGTGTGTAACGTGCCTGTAGCTGAGCCGTGTGTGTGTAACGTGCCCGTAGCTGAGCCGTGTGTGTGTAACGTGCCCGTAGCTGAGCCGTGTGTGTGTAACGTGCCCGTAGCTGAGCCGTGTGTGTGTAACGTGCCCTGTAGCTGAGCCGTGTGTGTGTAACGTGCCCTGTAGCTGAGCCGTGTGTGTGTAACGTGCCCTGTAGCTGAGCCGTGTGTGTGTAACGTGCCTGTAGCTGAGCGCTGTGTGTGTAAAGTGCCTGTAGCTGAGCCGTGTGTGTGTAACGTGCCCTGTAGCTGAGCCGTGTGTGTGTAACGTTTCCCTGTAGCTGAGCCGTGTGTGTGTAACGTGCCCCCGTAGCTGGCCTGTTGTGTGGCGTAATGTGCCTGTGGGTGAGCGTGTGTGTGCGTTATGTGCCTGTGGCTGAGCCGTGTGTGTGTAATGTGCCTGTGGCTGAGCCGTCTGTGTAATTGCGTGTAGCTGAGCCGTGTGTGTGTAACGTGCCTGTAGCTGAGCCGTGTGTGTGTAAAGTGCCTGTAGCTGAGCCGTGTGTGTGTAACGTGCCTGTAGCTGAGCCGTGTGTGTGTAACGTGCCTGTAGCTGAGCGGTGTGTGTAACGTGCCTGTAGCTGAGCCGTGTGTGTGTAACGTGCCTGTAGCTGAGCCGTGTGTGTGTAACGTGCCTGTAGCTGAGCCGCGTGTGTGTAACGTGCCTGTAGCTGAGCCGCGTGTGTGTAACGTGCCTGTAGCTGAGCCGCGTGTGTGTAACGTGTGTAGCTGAGCCGTGTGTGTAAAGTGCCTGTATCTGAGCCGCGGTGTGTAACCCTGCCTGTAGCTGAGCCGCGTGGTTTTAACGTGCCTGTAGCTGAGCCGCGTGTGTGTAACGTGTCTGTAGCTGAGCCGCGTGTGTGTACCGTGCGTGTAGCTGAGCCGTGTGTGTAACGTGCCTGTAGCTGAGCCGCGTGTGTGTAACGTGCCTGTAGCTGAGCCGCGTGCGTGTAACGTGCCTGTAGCTGAGCCGCGTGCGTGTAACGTGCGTGTAGCTGAGCCGTGTGCGTGTAACGTGCGTGTAGCTGAGCCGTGTTGTTTAACGTGCCTGTAAACTGAGCCGTGTGTGTGTAACGTGCCTGTAGCTGAGCCGTGTGTGTTTAACGTGCCTGTAGCTGAGCCGCGTGCGTGTAACGTGCCTGTAGCTGAGCCGTGTGTGTGCGTAATGTGCGTGTGGCTGAGCCGTGTGTGTGTAACGTGCCTGTAGCTGAGCCGCGTGCGTGTAACGTGCCTGTAGCTGAGCCGCGTGCGTGTAACGTGCCTGTAGCTGAGCCGTGTGTGTGTAACGTGCCTGTAGCTGAGCCGCGTGTGTGTAACGTGCCTGTAGCTGAGCCGCGTGTGTGTAGCTGAGCCGTGTGTGTGTAACGTGCCTGTAGCTGAGCCGTGTGTGTGTAACGTGCCTGTAGCTGAGCCGTGTGTGTGTAACGTGCCTGTAGCTGAGCCGTGTGTGTAACGTGCCTGTAGCTGAGCCGTGTGTAACGTGCCTGTAGCTGAGCCGTGTGTGTAATGTGCGTGTAGCTGAGTTGTGTGTGTGTGTGTGTGTGTGTAACGTGCCTGTAGCTGAGCCGTGTGTGTGTAACGTGCCTGTAGCTGAGCCGTGTGTGTGTAAAGTGCCTGTAGCTGAGCCGTGTGTGTGTAATGTGCCTGTAGCTGAGCCGTGTGTGTGTAACGTGCCTGTAGCTGAGCCGCGTGTGTGTGTAACGTGCCTGTAGCTGAGCCGTGTGTGTGTAACGTGCCTGTGGCTGAGCCGTGTGTGTGTAATGTGCCTGTAGCTGAGCTGTGTGTAACGTGCCTGTAGCTGAGCTGTGTGTAACGTGCCTGTAGCTGAGCCGTGTGTGTGTAACGTGCCTGTGGCTGAGCCGTGTGTGTAACGTGCCTGTGGCTGAGCCGTGTGTGTGTAACGTGCCTGTAGCTGAGCCGCGTGTGTGTGTAACGTGCCTGTAGCTGAGCCGCGTGTGTGTGTAACGTGCCTGTAGCTGAGCCGTGTGTGTGTAACGTGCCTGTAGCTGAGCCGCGTGTGTGTAACGTGCCTGTAGCTGAGCCGCGTGTGTGTAAAGAGCGTGTTGCTGATCTGTGTGTAGTTTCCCTGTAACACAGCTGTGTCTTCCCATCTCACACGGTTATGTCGTATCCACAGCAGCTTTTCATTTTCAGTCTCCTTCACACATTGGATTTTTTGGTGTTTTTATTTTGGTTTGTATAAATCAGAGGAACCTCATACATTTTTACATGTTTTTTCCTATAGCAATGTCTATGGGAGTACACCTGAAAATATTCCCTATCTAGAACCTGATATTCAAAAAAAACCCAGCTCCGATCCATAGAATACACCAGAAGTGATAAAAAGGTAAAGGGTCATGGACACCCCAGGATCACCGTTAGGAGAGGGGGGGGGATTCCAGTCTCACATAACAGCAACTGCAGGACAAATTGCTGAAAACTATCCTGCTGCCTATGGCCCCGGAGCTGCAGAGGGCCCTTCTGACCCCGCCCACCCCAGAAGTGCCCCATGGAGCGTCCCCGGTCTGATGAACCCCTTTCCCCTCAGTGGGGCGGCCGGTTGATCCTTTCCTGGGAGGGGTGGAGATTTTGCTCTTCTCCCTGGTTCTTTTATAAGTCCTTGTCAGTAAACTCACCAAAAAAGTTTTTTCAATTTTTGGTGAGAAAAGGGAGAAAGGGTCAATAAATAATGATCCTTAAAAAGATTTTGGCTCCAATAGTTCCCTAAGTGCTTTTTTTTAGAATTTAAAATGTACTGTGTGCACAGAAATTTGGCCCCGTGAGGCCAAGTAGTATCTTTAAGGCAAAAATGTGGCATAGCTCAGTGCATGGGTTCTTGGGGTTTTGTCAGGTGGTAAGTTAGATATGTGTTGGGTAGACAAACCTTTTAAAGATCTCTCCATAAAACTTATTTCCTGGAGAAAGTTGGGCGTTCCCCAAACACATGCTCTGTGTTTTAAATCTCGAGGAGGTCTTATTTGGATTTTCACAAGGTGGGAAGCCAATGGTCATATAGACTGTTCACGGTTTTATAGGGCACCCCTGTCTTGTGAAAGGGCCCTTTGGGGTTTGGCGACCCGAAAAGTAAGGTTCAGTCTTGAGGTCCAAGTTGAGTCTAACTGATCTGTCACCAAGTCTAAAAACTTTCAAAAACCATGGGCATGTTTTGAGGGGCTAGGCATCCATGACAATTTTGCTGTTTGATGCTATTTTATGCAGTCTTGAACAGGCGAGCATACTTTGGGTTCTTTTGAGCAGATTTCATTGCAACTTCTGGTGAAGGAAGTCACTTTAGACCATTATCTACACAAGTCTCTCTCAACAAAGTGTCTGGCATCTTGACCCTGTCTTTTTTACCTTTTGGACGGATAGTTGAGTCCATAGATAGCAAAATGCAGGGGGAACAGGGCTGTTGCCAAAAAATGTACCTTCATGTGGATTCTGTTGTTTTTTTTAGGGTCATTCACTTCAAACCAGAAGGAATACAAAAGTTCCTGTGTCCTTTTAAATTTGGAAACCCCTGGAAAATTTTTTTTATATCAGCAAAATACAATAGAGTCGTTGGGAAACTGATGAGGACACAAGGAATGAAATTATTGGGTTTGGGCCTGACAGAAGAAAATCATTAAGGAACACACTTTATGCTGGGAGTGGAGTCAAATTACTTTAGATT